>JASDQU010012393.1:62431-88189 GCA_032191745.1 Picea mariana
AGATCAACAAAGAAGAGGGATCGTGAAAAAATCAGCAAAAGGAAAAATCCACCAACAGATGCTTTGGAGCACCTCGTGGGAAAGAAGGAAAGACAGGTTGGCGAAGACTTAAAAATGTGGTTCAAAATGGACCTAGGGTTTTAGACACCTAGGGTTTTGGTATTTAGGGTTTTGACACCTAGGTTTCGGCATAAGGTTGTCTCAGTCATTGTAATATATAAATAAGGAACTATATGAGAGAATGTGTTTGGTCATTCATTGTTCGATCCAGGTTGTTGTTTGTCATTGTGGGTAAGAGAGTGATTGTGTTGTGGCACGGGAGAAGTATTGAGTGTAAGAGGGTTATGGATTGTAAGATCTTCAACTGGGTGCGAAGATCACCCTGCAGCTGGGTGCACATGGAGGGGAGAGAAAGAGAGAGAAGGAGAGGAAGAAATTTTCAAGCTAAGTGCACAGATAGAATTGTATGTTTTCACATAATATATCAAGAAACATAGTTATGTGGACATAGCCCTAGGGAGGGGGTGAACCACATATATCTTGTTGTTATGTGTGATTGATGTTGTGTTATTTTCCCTTTGTTATATTGTTGATGTATTGTTATGATAGATCTGAGATATAACTGTGCAAAGTAGACTTAAGTTGGTAAATAATAACTGCATCTCTGTGTGTTCGTGTTTTGGGTCCACTTTACATTTCCTCCAGTTGTAGACACATGTGTCCTACAACCCCCTATTGTTACTTCAGGTGAGACTACATTTGCTCTGCAGGTGTTGCTGAAAGGGCCAGTAGTTAGGGCTTGTTGGTACGTTGTTAGAGTTGAACCCTGGGTCAACCCTTGTGCCAACAAATCCTTCTGAATTCGTCTTCTTGAGTCTTATTTATTTCTAGAATGTTCTTCTTTTGGGGCTTGTATTATTCCTTCTTGACAAAATCTCTGACAATATCTGTATAGATTATTTGTTCTGCTTCATGTTTTATTGTCTTGGAGCTCGATCCTTTCTCATTTTTTACTTGATTGTATCCTAGTCTGAATAATTCATTGGATGGTATTTGATTTTTGATGATTTGATCCAATATTTTGGTGCCCTTTTGTTGCATATATTTCTTTTGGAGATCTTTCCTTAAAGAGACTATTTTTGCTTCCAAGCTTCCAATCATTTTCTCCTTTTCTTCTAATTTACTTCTAAGTGTTTCCTCAATTCTTTTGTCTTCTTCTATCTAAATTTTAGACTCGTGATCATCTTCTCGATTTCTTCAGATTTGGAATTTTGAGATCCCTCTTTCATTTTTACCTATTCCTTGAGTGACTTGTTTTTCTTTCTTTATTTCCTAAATTCTTCTAATGCATTGATTAGCTCTACTCTAAGATCAACTTCGCCTTCTTCTTCAGAATATTATTCTTCATATTGTACTTCCATGAAGAGTACTTTTTCCAAATCATTGTCACTATCATTATCCTCCTTGTCTGATGAGGAGTTGTCCTCTTTTCAGTATAAACTTTTCTTGAAGAATTTCCTTTTGTTTCTTCTTTTGTTTCCCTTTTGATATTTCTTTTCCCTTTTAGGAGATTCTTCTTCATCACTATATTTATTCTTATGAGGAAATTTAGAACAAAAATGACCAATACAACCATAATTAAAACATTTCAATGGAAGCATACATTTATACTTGTCGGTTCCTTTCTTTAATTTCCTTAAGAAGTTAGCCATTTCGTCATCTTTGTATGAATCATCACTACAGTTACAACCTGGTTTTGACTTTTGCTTGTTCTTCTTCTTTGTCTTCTTGGATTCCTTGAAATTTTCTTCCTTTGTGATTGGGTTCTCCTGTTCTATTCTCATTTCATAGGCTGTAACTATTCCATGTGGCCCATACATGCTCAACGTATTGAGATCTACTATTTATTCTAGGGATGATATTTTAGGATCAAATCTCATAGGAATAGACCTCAATACCTTTTGAACAACCATTGATTCATCAATTTCTACTATCAATCCCTTAATAGTGATAACTATTTCTTCAACTCACAGAAGGTAGGATGCAATTTCTTCATCTTCAATTGTTCAAACTTAGCTCTGAATATTTGAAGCTTATATCCATTAACTTTGGCATCTCCTTCATAAATCGTTTTGATTTTATTCCAAAGGTCCTTTGCACTGTCACAGTGAAAAACCTTGAAAAATATTGAATCAACTAGACTGCTCAGAATGGTACCTTTATCCTTTGAGTTGTTTTCGCTGAGTTTCTTTCCATCTATGTCGGTTGGGGGAAGTGGCTGGTATTGTATACCCATCTACTACTGATTTCCAAACATCAAATCCTTGTGCCTATGAAAAGTTTTTCATCATTTTATTCCAAAAGGTATAGTTCTGACCGTCAAACACTGGCATCTATTCTTAGTGTATTCCATGATCTTCATCCTTTGGTTAGACTGCTTCTTGAAGGACATGCTCTAATACCAATTGTTGGAATACTTAGAGGGGGGGTGAATCAGTATGAGAAAAATGGTTACTTTTAATCATAATATAAAACCTCCAATAATGTTCAATAGTTTATTATTAGCATTCAATATGTCATCAACACCATAATTCAATGCATAAACATCACATAAACACAGTACACCATAATTTTATGTGGAAACCCAATGCGAGAGAAAACCATGGAATGATTTTCTTATTTATCAAAGAGTACATTCATTGGAAGCACTAACTTCATATTTCTCCATCTAAAACTGGATGGAGGATCCAACCCCCTATTTACAGGATACAACTTGAAGGAAGCTCCAACTCCTTGATTTACCGACTCCAACCAGAAGGAGGCTACAAACCCCTTTCCTTGCCCCATCCAACCACCCCTAAATATACATGTAGACCAATATGTCACTACCACTGTCAGTGTAACTAACAACCTATTGTTTTTCTAATATTTATGTTGTTGCTATAGATATCGATATCTCATCAATACTACAACCACACATACCTCATACCAAGATCCACAATAGGGTTCTCCAAATCAAATGCTTTTGAATCACTAAGACATATATGTACCTGATATATTCAGAATACACACCCTAACATACACAAGAATACATACCTTCAAACTATAGTTGACCTAGTGGATTAGATCTATGATCTTCTACTTGTCTTCTTCATAGATCCGCAACCTATACACTGCCTACTCGCGGATGTTCATGCTTTTCTCTTCTGCAACTCACGGATTACCTCAAAGACACTATTGCAGTAACTTTTATTCCATACACTTGACTCCTATAAACTTCTCCCTTCATCGAAAGTGGATACTTTTGTCTCATTTCCTTAGATATTCCAATCTATATTCACACAAAAATATTCAATTGACTATTCTCCATATATACGTGTTTCCAATGAGGATCTCATTAAAAAATGAAGGGATTTCTGAGATTCATAACCTTTGACTCTACTATCTGATTGGGATGAAATTTTACATGGATTTGTGTCTCAAATATTTCACTTATGTTTCAATTTGATCCTTTAGATCGAAATCCATTTCGACACTTTTCATGAGCCAAATTCCTTCACTTGATGCCTCAAATTCGAGTTTTAGTGTTTTTGCAAGTTTTTATTTTTATTTTTAATTACCAGTTATCTCTTTGCTTATGCATGTAATAAGAAGAGTGAGTTGATGAATAGTGTCACTCTAGTTAGCTCTTAGTTATTGGTTGATTTTAGAATCATCCGAGAATTTTCTAAAATTAGCTGGGTTTTTTTCGAGAATTTTCCTTTTTCCTAATTTAGGGCCAACTAATAATGTCTTGTTAATGACATGCAACTTTTTAACTTCACATGCAACTTGTTAACTCTTTGTTCAAGGGTTGACATCAACCAATATTTCAACAACTAATCTTTCAGCACATGCCACATAGGAATGAATTGTTGTATAAAAAGATACTCATTGTTAGTAGTCTCGCGAGTTGGGGAAGCTCCTTGATGGGCTCCATAAAGACATGAATAAAGTATGAAACATGAATCTTCTATGGAAGGGGTAGCATAGAATTCGGTGGCAAGTTATAAAAAATAAAAATGAGGTGGAAATGGGTCAGTACTAGGAGGGTTATTAGATGAATTCCCAGATGGCCTCTTCTGAAGGAAACTCAAAATAAAGGAATTCATGTGAACTGACAGAGTCAATAACCCGTATGGGAAGAGAAGGTTGATCACACTCCATATGAGGATGGAGGTATAGTATCATTGGATGTTGATGGGATTGTCGGATCAATAATTTTGACCACAGTGAGTGGCATGGATGTTCCATATAAATAAACATCCTCAGTATGAGGTACCACCCAAGGACCAAAAGAACTAAAAGATCCACTGGTAAATGATGAAATCATGTTAATAGGAGCTACATTGGAAGTGGGAGATAGTGAGGGAAGGGGAAATATTCCCATCGGAGAAGGACCTTTAAACATTCTTGCATCGGCGTTCATATAAGACTATGTGGTATCACCGACAAAGGGTACATTAGACCCTGTATTGGATCCAAGGTCTAGGGTAAACATGGGCTGATTGATCGTAACAATTTTACCTTGATTAGGGAAGTGTAGGACCCTGAAGACCGATAAGACATCTCCAATAAACTCGTAGAACTAAGTACACCCAAGTAACAAATTTTACTCAAGATGTGCATCGACAACCTCCACATCAACAAAGACAGTCTTACCACCTAAATCAATGGGTAAGATGGTGATTATTCCATGGGGTTCAAACATGTGCCTGTGGAATTCCTTCAATATTTTTGAAAACATGTTGAGATTAAGAGAGCCAAGGGCCTTCAAAAAATAAATAGACATGATTCAAGTCGAGGCTCCTTCATCCACCATTATTCAGTAGATGTTTTTCCCCAATGATCGCACTATGACATGAAAGGCGACCTGATGGGAGAGCCTATGAGTAAGATGAGAAGAATCAAAGGTCATTAAGATTGAATCTGATGGATCAACCCCACCTATGGTAGACAACAAGGTTTTATGTTGAATTAGGAAACTTTGGAGGACTTCAAGCACTGACATGGCACATGGTTCCCAGGTCAATCCTTCCACAATATTGTAATTGTGGGTGGCCCTTATGTTTAGATTATGCATCATGTGTTGAAGAACTCCCTTTGGGGGGTGAAGCGGTATGGAAAAATATGGCTTCTCAATATGAAGAGGGCCGCTAGGATGGGAATACGATGTTACTTCTAGCGCAGCAAGAGATGGCTTGGGAATTTTGTAATTCTTGGCTCATTTTTTCAAATTGATCATTTGGTTGCACATGAAAATGGAAACATTCGAGGAATAATCCTCATGGTGAGGGGTACCTTCCATGCCCCCTTATGAAGGGGAAGGATTTGTGGAAATCATATTTTGAGGTTTAGGGGGAGGGAGGATGGGTTAAGACAACAGGTTGTTGGGGGTCCCGTTGTTGTGCCAAAAATATATGGACCTTATCCTTTCAAGGAAATTGGTGACTAGGGTGGTCGTCCCCAAAACTTTTGCAGGGAAAATGAATCTTCATTCTCTTCTCATTGCCCCCCTCCTAGATTTTTTGGGTGGAGGAAGTCCCTTTCTCATTATTGGAATGTTTCTTTTTTTTCCTTTTTTTCTTGCCTCCAAGTTTTTGAGGAATCTTCGATTGTGTGGACTGCACCAAATTCACCTCAGAGGTCTGAGTAGGGACTAAAAAATTTTGAGCACTATTACCAGAAGATAAAGGGTGTGACCTAATGGATATTTGACCCATGTGATCAACTAATTGGTTAATAGAGGCATGTGAAATAGATCCAACCACACCATCGACATGGGGTGTTGGGCTTGGTTTCTTTGGATCATTCAACGACAAAGAAACATTTGGGATGATAACATAAAGTGTACCTGAATGTGAATATATCAAGTCCAAGTGTTGGGAACAAAAAATAGCCTGCTCCTCAAGAGTTTCCCTGGACATAACTACATCTCTGGCAATGGGTGGTAGGAGGGACTTTGTGAACCACTCCATGAGGATTTTGTCTAAAATATGATTCTTAATCATCCTACATCTTCGTCTCAACTCATGTATATGATCAGAAATGTGAGTGGTATTATCTTGACACAGTGAAGTAAAGAGATCAATTCTTATCTCATATCATATGGGAAATTGGTGATGTGTTAAGAACAGCATTTCCAAGTCGTTGAAACTTTTAAAGGAACTGCCTTTTAATTCAATGTACCATGTGGCGGCAACTTCAGTAAGGGATCTCTTGAAAAGACGCAACCTCACACTATCATCCATCAACAAGTTGGATGAACACCATAAGTGGTATGTCATGATGTGTATGGATGGGTTCTCTCATGGCTTTCTGTAGAACTTTGGAATATTTGAGGGTATCTTAGACAACATTGTCAGCCATGACAAGTCATGGAAAATAGGGTAATTTTTTAACCATGACAAATCTGGTAAATCTAATGTTGTGAGGAAAGGTAGCATTGTAAATGAATACTAGGAGGAAGGTGAAGTCTTCATTGTCTCAGATGGACCTTGTGGTCCCTCTATATTTGTACTACTAGAGGGTTGAGGAGTTTTTGGAGAGTGAGTGCCTCCAGAATTGGTGGTACTTCTAGGAGCATGATTTCTCCCGGAACCAAATATTCCCCCAAAGGGGTTGCCTCCTGGGGACCTAAGGCCGACCTAGAATCAGACTCAAAGAGAACACCCTAATCAAAACTAGGCTAACAGCAAGAAAAAAAATGGGCTCGAGGGCATTTTGAAAACCAACCCTATGGGGGAGATGAAGTCCCCACAGGATTGACTAGTGACGGTAGGAGGATCAGTCACAATGATCTATGCGAAAGAGCCCTAACCGATCCAAGCACCCTTTATTAAGGAGAGAAACCTTTATTTCTTCCCCAAGTACTAGAGGTAGATCCCACCTATAGTCACCTTTGTATCTCCCTAGAAAAGATCACTACGTTACCACCTAACAATCAATGGTCGAGTGAACAGTCATAGGTCAGACTACACATAAGGGTAGAGTAACAAAGCTTGAAGCTCTGAAGGTGTTAACCAACGAAACCCTTGTATATGTAGAAATAAAAGTGGTATTGAAAACACCAAAAAATGAAGAGACGGGTAAGCTCCCTACTTTCCGCGATGCGATGTCATTATTAACTTTTGTGTTAGAGGAGACTCCCAACACACTGGTTGCAAGAATGGATTTTAAATCTCTTTAATGAATCCTAAGTTTCATTTTGTGGCATTGGAGAGTTTACTCTCCAATCCTAATCTAAGGCCCTAATCTAATAAATTTCATATTATGTAGTTTCTTTTTATGGTTGTTTCTTAATTCTAAAGGTACCAGATGAAACTTTAGTGATGTTTTGAATCTTAACCCAACCAAGCAATGCAAGAATGATGATGAAAATTTTTCACTTCAATGAAATCTAGCTATGGGAGGGTAAGAGACTTTCCTTTTTCTTTGCAAATTGAAAACTGACCTCACACACACCAAGCACCCAACAAACACTTCAGATATAAAACCAAACAATGCTCCTAATGTGTTCTCTTCACTAATTATTCAAAGGCAATCAAGCATGAAACAATATTTCTGTCATTTTTTGTTATTTTCCGATTGTAATGCAACTAATATTCCTGATCTCAACAAGAAATCAAATGCAAAAGGAAAACCAGCAAGAAACTACAAGCAAGTGGGATGTAGGAAATTAGAAATGAGGTTGGATCATCCCACTCCAATGTTTCTACAAAGATCACACTCAAAACTCACCTAGAGGGGAATATCTAGCTATGGGAAATAGGTACACAAGGACAAGAAATGAAACCAATGACAAACAAAACTAGATCTCTTCATATCTATTGGGTTATTTGCCCAATTTCACTAAAACTCTCAAAGAGAAACAATACCTATTCAAGAGATGGAAATCAAACCACAAAAATGCACTCAAAAACCACATGAAGGAAAATTATGTGACTAAATAGATAAAACAGAGACAATATCAGATGACAAAAAACCACTACAACACCCTTTTTATCAGAGGACAAACCTAATCTCAAGGGTTTGGGTTTTTTCTCTGCAAATATGTCATTTTATAGATCCTYGTGGGACATAGGYCTGTCAACCAATGAGTGGCCTCRCAGAAYRCCTATACTTCAACCAACGATGATCTGTAAAAAAATTACTTTTTAGGAAAAAAGGATATGTTTTGGATCTTTCATATATGTGTCAGATCTCTCAGATCTATTGGATCTAGTTCTGAAATGATCAAAGGAATAAAATAAAATAAAAATCACAATCAACAAAGGAAAGGATTGGAAAAGAGACTCAAACTAGAGAATAATTATTCCCCAGTGCAGTCACTAGTTCTTTTATCATGGGACAAAATATCATAGGGATCTCAATGAATGATCAAAAATATCTCCCTAGGATTAGCCTAGTAATCCTAGATAGAAAGGGGTTTAGACATATGTGGTTTCCTATATCTAGAGAAAATAATTCCTCTTATACCAAAGAGAGATATATCAGCATACCTTTAACCTGAAGGTTGTTCCTTCATGCCATGGCTGATGTAGATCTGAAGTTCCAGCGCCAGGTCCTATCACTTGCTTCCTCAACACAAGCAACAAACACTACCAATATTCTTCTTTCTCTAGTGTTAGGAATAATCAACTTCACTATATCTACTTTGTCTATTACTTATAAGATCAGATCTACACCATTTATGAATTAAACACAAATAATCTGGAGGAAAAACAATGATCTATTAATGAATATAAGAGAAATTACATCAAGCATACCTTAGTGATGATGCCATTCTCCCTCTCTTGCCCAAGACTTGCCTTTATTATATATTTTTTTTGAGGAGGTTTGGGAGAGTGTTGGTTAAGCTGGACGACTTTTCTCTACTACTTGTGTTGTAGACCCAGGGTTCATATCTTTAAGGGTACCAACAAAGCCTAAAACTATCGGCCCTTCTGGTAAACCAGAAAGCAACACAGTACACAGAGTGTAATGCGTAGTCTCACCCAAGATAGATTTAAATGGGTGGTTGTAAGACTCAGGTGTTTACAGCCTAGGATTGAGCATGAGATAGGGGATCTGTATTATGAGCCATTAATTATGATTTGTATTACGAACTACTGTTATCCTCTTTTATATTTTAACCTTTGTGGTATCTTTTCATTATATTCCCACAACAATTAACCAAGCAATATAATAACTCATTCATTCAGTACATACAGCATTTAACTACTAAAAATATGACAAAGATATGTATGCATTCATAAAATTACATAGGTATTACCGTGGTTCACCCCCTCCTAGGCTACATCCACAAAGATTTGGCTCTTGGCTCTTTTATTATGGCAGTTCTGCACTACTCACGCCTCACACTTACAACTCTCCTCAGATGGATAAGATCTCTGTGAGGCATACTATATCACACCAGGATCCTCAGCCTGTGATCTAATCCTTGATATCTATCGTTTCTCTTCCACTTATATCACTTGTTTTACAAAAATAGTACATCTAATAAAAAACATTACATAGAAACAATCTCAACTCTACAACAGTAGTAAAGCTCAACCTCGGTGAACCTCCCCGAACTCTTCTATGATACCTTCGTATCTATATTTATATCTCTCAGGCTCTTCATGTATTTACACAAAAACCTTACAAAAACCCTAACCCTATTGTCATAAGGTCTTCCTTCTCTACATGCGTTCGTTGTTTCCTTCCAGTTGTCACCTCCTTCTTGCATGCGCATGTGATGTGCTTCTTGCCAGTTGTCGCTTTCCTCCTGCACACTTTCTTTCCCACGATTTCTCTTCCAGTTGTCATTCTTCTTTGTGCACACTTTTTTTCCCACTTAGGACTACTGCCAATAGGCCCCCAACACTGACATGTGACTCATCCTGAGTCACCTAATCTTTCTAAGCTACCTCGATCTCTTCGATGATCATCTGGAATTTTTCCCTTGGCTCTGCTACTTTTGTCAGTGCCTCCATGGTCTTCTCCTTAATGGTATCCATTACCTTAACTGCCACTTCATCTCTCAGTAGTCCTACGCATTTTTCCTGTGTCTGTGCCATCTATGTTCTATCTACTTCTTCCTGTGTGAGTACTTCTGCTACCCGTTCCTGTAGTGGTTCTATTTGAGCCTAACGTTCCTATTTCTGTGTCTGTGCAGTGATAAGTTCTACCTGCATCTTCTTCAAATTGTGTGTCCCCTTGATGCGTTCTGGGATTGGTATAGTATTTTCCCTCTGTTTGAATTCTTGGATCACTTCATTGATCCTTTCCTCTTCCTTATCCCAGCGTTGAACCTGTGGATCCTCCTCCACTCTTGTCCAAAGTTGCACTACTTTATCGATCAAGTTAGTTGTTGTGCTAACCTACTTCTCCATCTCCTATATTTGTGTTGTTTTTGTTTGCCTCCTTTGATCCTTTACCATTGGTGGAGTTGTTGGTGTTAGTTGTTCTCAGAGATCCCCAATCTCCTTCTGGTATCGATCAATTGCCTGCACAGTCTGGTCGATCTTTTCTGTGGCTGGGAGTTTGTTTCCTTATGCAGTGTTTGGAAGTTTCCCAAAAATTTCTCCCACTCTGTGTTCCAATTCATTCTTGTGTTTTGTCTCCTTCTAAGTTTCAGATTTGGCCTGCTCATACCCTTTTTCCAGCACTTCTCACTGCTTTGTTTCTTTTTGTATCTCGACTAAGTTTTTATGTGCCCAAGACTGCATTTCGTGGTCGATGCCAACCTACAATTTGTGTAGTTCACTTGATGGCATCCGTGTCAGGACCAATTGGATGTGGTTCAAATCCTTAAGTGGTGTCTTTCCCACTATTTCATCCATTCATAGCATGTTGGTTTTATGTGGACCATTACGTTTGCATGTGGTATTGGGAGGGTTGGGTCTCTTTCTTAAACCTCCACTCTTTCGTTGGTTTGTGTTGTCAATATCTCTATGCCTCTGTTGCTACTTGCTCTCTGGGCCTCTCTAAGTGTCCTGAGGAGCTATCCTATTTCTACCAACTCTTTTTGCAGATTATCCATGTGATGTGCTGTGTGGTCGAAGTCTTCTGCTAGACAATCCCAGACCATTCTGGTGATCATTTTTCCATCATCCTTTGTGATCGCATGGTCTGGTGACACTCGTTGCACCTTTGATTTCTTGTGTGCACCTATGGCCTATACAGACAATCTCGTAGTTCCCCCTGGCTCAAGTGTGATGGGGTTTGGGGTGGTCTCCTGCGCTCCCTTGGCTTGTTTTGGTTGTTCGTTGGTCTCTTTCTACCCCTTCTCGGTTCCTATCTACTTTGACCCTTCATTTTCCTGAGTTGGTTTGTTTTGGCCCGTTCTTGGTTTCTTGGGCACTAGGATTTGCGGAGGCTGTGTTTCTACCTGCACTGCTTCTCCTTATGCAGGTCCTTCTAGTACTTCCCGAGAAATGGATGGGATCCTCCATTCATCAGGCCATTCGTTGATGACCATGTTTATATCACCTTCTGTGATGCAGTACCACATCGGTAGCCATTGTTTATCTGGATCCTGCCTTGGTTGTATCCACATGGCTTGATGTGTGGCCTAGAAGTTAGCGATGTCCCCATATCGCGCAACAGCTTCTAGTGTTATTCTCCATGACCGGCTAATAGCTTCCTGCATGTCCCATAAGTATGCTTCAAAGATGATTCCATTGTCCCTGTTTTGTCTATCCTATGGCCCAAATCTCAGTACTATGTATCTCGCTCCCACTGGATGTGGTTTAGTAGAAAAAAGTACATACTTTGGTTCCCTCCATCCCATGAAGGCTATGAGGGTGAGTAGCTATGAGTAATGGAATTTTGTGTTGAGTTCTTATGCGTCCTTGCAATCCACTTGGAACAGGTTTAACAGATAAGGTGCTCATCTCACGAAGGTGCCTTCTATGCACTGAGCTGCAACTGTGATGACTCGTGTTAGTACTTCGTCTTTGCAGCATTTTATTAACAACTTACAGGCTAAGATCTTTGCGCCCAATTGTGTTGTTGCATTGTTGATACATTTGATTATAATGCCTCTTTTCCCCCTCGCGGTGCCATATTTCTTCTTAATTTCCTCTTCTAATGCTTTTTCCTTGGATTTATCATCCAGAATCAGTGCAGGATCCATACCCCAGTTGGGTAGTCCTGTTATCTACAGAATAAGCTCAATTTTTATGGGGACGGTTCTGTCCAGCCATATATCCCATCCATGCATAAATGCTAACAGCTACTTAATGCATGTTGTCACGTACTGGCCTCTACCAAAGTGTGAAAGTTTCAGCAACCCTAAAATGTCGGTTCGGTCCAATCCAACTTCCCACTAATGTGGCTAGCTGATTGTTTCTCCAAATTGGTTAACCATTATGTTCTTCATAAAAACCCTTGGCGCAAGTTTTGGGTACTTGGTGTTGTCTGAGATGTCATGGTCGGAATACTTGAGCTTCCCAATGTGACCCAATAGATGCGTCTCTACCTGTACTCCCTCTGGTATAAGTGGTAGCACAATTTCTACTGTTGATTTCTTGCGAGGTGATCTCGGTATCAAAACTCTGTCTTCCTACTGTGGTGGTTGGTACAAAGTTCCAGCAATTCCTAGTTGTTTCCCTGTAAGCCATTATGGCCAAGCCGAGGTAGTTCCCATGGTCTCTTCTGTTGGTTGACCGATGTTGGATACCTGTGACTCGTCTGGTTGCCCTTTTGATCCTTGATTCTGTGTCTTGTCGTTACCTTCCACAGTTGGTTCAGTGCTTTCTGGTTTCAATTCTTGTTGGGGTTTGGATTCCTTGTTCTGAGGTTCCTACACCTCTTCTTACATTTCCTCTTTCATTTCCTCTGGTTGTGGCTGTTGAATCTCCTACAATATCGGTGTAGAGTTCACTGGTGTTATCTTTGGGGATGGGATCTCATCGATATCAACGATCTTCGATTGTTGTTGCACATTTTCTTCCAACGGTCCTCGTGACCTAGTCTAAACTCTGGTCAGTCTGGTAGTCTGGCCTGGTTCAGTGGACTTCGATGGTGCCATAGTGGTGAGTGTTGAATGTTTTCTAACTTTAGAGGACTTTGGTCTCGCTCTGTTCGTTCAAGCTGTTATTTCTCTCTATGTTCTCCTTTCACGAATCGGCAAGTTTCTTACATTATCGCATGTTGTATGGTCTTGTCATGAATATTATCAAGGACTCTTCCTCCATGATGCAATTAATGCATCATAACTATGGGTTCAATGAATTTGTGGCAGTTTCATACTTTTCATTACGCTTCTCTTGTCGTTTCCAGTTGGCGTGTTTAATGTGACGTTCCATCAGTCCTTGTCGTGCCTTAATTCTGCTTAGTGTTGTCCTGTCATCCTGATTTTGCCAACTTTTTGTTTCCGGCTCATTTGTCTTAGGCATGTAACCGTTGCTCTTTCCTTTACTGCATTCGTGTTTCAAGCGTCCTCTATATTTTTTGCGGCCTTTCAAGNCAGTGGGTGGTCGACTATCCTTATACAGCTTCAGTTAGCTCCCGTTGATCATTCCTCTGAGGTCTGTGCCTGCTAAACATCTTAACTATACAGCTCCACCATTTTTTACAGATTTGACCTCGTATGGTCCTAACCAATGCATTCTCGGCTTTCTTGGGTGCTGAAACGATTTTCTATCATAGAGAAATACTAGATCTCCTTCCGTGAAAGTCTTCTTCTTAATGTGTCGATCGTGCCATGATTTGTCTCTGGCCTTCTGCACTTGTTTATGGAATCCTTCCAGGATTCGATCTTTCTCCATTGCTAATAGTTGGTTTAGTCTTTCCTATATTGCATCACGTTCTGTCATTTATGTGATAGCGGCTACACATAAGCTGGGTACTAAAAATTCTAATGGCACTACTACTTCTTGGTCGTAGACGAGTTTGAATGGTGTGTGGCATATCAGCTTCTTACATGTCATCTTATACACCCATAATACTACTGGCACTTTGAGGTCCCAGTCGTCTCTGTTGACGATACATATATTTGTCAATGTGTTCTCTAGAATTTTGTTGAAGGATTCTACTGTGGTGAACTTCAAATTCACCACAGTAGAATCCTGTGGTGCTTCTCTGGTGGTGAACTTCAAATTCTTTGAGCATCGCGTGGATGGTGTTATTTATGAAATGTGTGCCCTGGTCGCTCATAAAAACTCTTGGGCACCCAAACCTTGTAATTACTTGTTCAAATAATAAGTGTGCAGCGGTCTCAGCGCTGCAGTCTTTTACTGGTGCCGCTTCCGCCCATCTTGTTAGGTATTTCATCGCGGTGATGATGTATCTTTCCACTGTTCTTTTGGTTGGTGGGTTGATAGGTCCCACAAAGTCTATTTCCCATTTATCAAATGCCTGTAATGTCACTTGCGGTCATAATGGCATCTTGTCCCTTCTGTTGGGTTTTCCTACCATTTGACAGACATTGCATCCCTGATAGTACTCTTTCGAGTCTGTACGAATCATTGGCCATCATAATCCTATGTGGAGTAACTTCTGCATGGTAGCTTTTCCTGCATAGTGTCCTCCTACCAATCTCTCATGGGATTATGATAAAATTCTTGGTCGTTCGTGCTCTAACACGTACCTTCGTAAAATGCTATCTGCACCCATTTTATATGGATGTCTTTCAATCAGTTGATAGTCAGTTGCACGAACTACTAGGTTCTTGTTCTGTGTGGTGGTATAATCTCGTGGCGCAGTACCTGTGCTCAAGTACTCGATGATCTCTGTGAAGTGGTCATCAATAATCTGTACTGAGAATAATTGTGCATCCGAAAAGTTGTCTTCTAAGCTCGTGGGTTCTTCTCCATTTGTGACTCGTGATAGGTGGTTAGGCCCTGCATTTAGTTTTCCTGGTTTGACGATTACTTCAAAGTCAAATTCATGAAATAACAGTAACCATTTATAGATTCTCCCACCCAACACTGGCTTGTTGACTAGGTATTTTAGGGTTGAGTGATCTGTAAACATCTTAAAAAAAATTCCCAATAGGTAGTGTCTGAACTTCTGAAGTGTGTAAACCATAGCTAGGCCTTCTCTTTCCATTGTGTTATAGTTTTGTTCTGAATCAGATAGTTTTATGCTTGTGAATGCTATCGAGTGATCCAAGTCTCCTGCTCCTACCTGCACTAAGATAGCTCCAAGTGTTATCGCGGATGCATCTACATGCACATTGAATGTCTTTCCCCAGTCTGGAAATACTAATATCAATGTAGTGACCATCTTTTCCTTCAAGGTATCCAGACCGTGTTGACACTCGTCATTTCATTGGTACTTTGTATCCTTAGAATTTTTTCCATTGGTGATGTGATCTACGCATATCCTTTGATAAATTTCTGATAGTATCCTGTGTGTCCTAATGTCGCTCGTAGCTGACAGACTATTTTTGGCGCTGGTAAATTAACGATGACTTCAATATTTTCCGAATCGACCAATATCCCTTGTTTCCATACTATATGGCCCAATAGTATCCCAAACGGTGTTCCAAATATACATTTCTTTATGTTTAGTGATATCTAACATTGTATGCATCATTCTAGCATCAAGCGTAAAACTTCCACATGGTTTTTCAATAGACTATAGGCTGTCCATTCATCCAGGTATACTTTGAGAAACTGATGGATGAATTCTTTAAATGTTGTGATAACCACTCTGGAGAATATTTTTGGTGCATTCTTTAGTCCAAATGGCATGACTCTATATTGGTAAGATCCCCATTCCGTCATGAACGTGGTCATGTATCTTTCCTCCTGTGCTATCTTAATTTGATGGTAGCCTGAGAATCCATCAGTGAATGAGTAAGCTTCATGTCCCCCCACATTCTCTAGCACTTCATCCGTGAACGATGTAGGGAATGGGTCATGTAGGCATGCATGGTTCAATTTCCTCAAGCCGACGCATATCCTAATCCCTCTTCCTTGTTTCTTGTCTTGTACGACCATTGGGCTTATCCATTATGATTACTCAACTGGTTTGATTATGTCGTCTTCAAGCATCTGGTCGATCTCCTCTTTAAATTTATGTTTATATATGGGGTTTAGTCTGTATGGTTTTTGTCTAATCGGTCTCGTGTCAGGTCTGAGAGGTATTTTCATCTCTCCCAGTTCTCCTACTATACCCTTCATCTCTGTAAATGTTGTAGGAAATAAGTTATTGTATTCATGCAACAAATCGGTAATGCTTTCTACTGTTGGCTCATCCCAATAGTCTCCAATGTTGGCCATTTTAGGATGTTCCATTGTTCTGATGTTAACTTTATTTACCTTGATTGGTGTGGAAATAACTTCGGATTATATGGGTGGTCCCTTCACATCTCTTTCACCTTCTATTTCTTCAATCTAAATTTCACGCAGTTCATCTTCATCTGGTGCTTCCTCCTGTACCTGGTAACATGACAATACTTCCTTGACTGTCTTCTTATTTCACTATTGTTCTTCGATAATAAGTCCTATTTCCGATTCTTCAATGAATATGACTCCTCTAATCCATTTCAGGGTTGCATCTATGTTGGGGTCCACATGCTCAAATGAGAAAGTGATGGTAAAGTTTTGTTGCAATGTCGCCCATGTTGTAGTTCATTTGCGCAGTTCCTAATCTGTATACCAGTTCACCGGTATGCCTTATAAAGTGTGAATAAAGTGGTGAGGCCATTCCTCTAGTGGTGTCAATTTCCACAATGTTTCGCACTCCTCCAAGTGTTTCACTAGTGTCCCTAGTCCTTCATATCTCCATTGTTTTCTTTTTTTTCTATTCTGCGCCAAACCTTATGTGCAGTAACCGCTTACATTGGTACCAGTTTGTGATAGTCTCCTTGTGTGCGCCCCACCATCTCGTAGGTGTGGCCTTGAGTGATAAATCCAGTGCTAGTAGCCTCTGGTTCTCTAGTACTTAGTCTTCATTTAGTGTCAAGAATGTTTCCAAATCATTTAGTCTGTGGAAGTTGGGTGGTTCT
The DNA here is from genome assembly GCA_032191745.1 of Picea mariana. Classification (NCBI taxonomy): domain Eukaryota; kingdom Viridiplantae; phylum Streptophyta; class Pinopsida; order Pinales; family Pinaceae; genus Picea; species Picea mariana. Next base: position 79,416 of record JASDQU010012393.1, read on the forward strand.
TTGATTTCTATGACTATACACTGTACTGTGCGGTCTATTCTTGTCCATGTTCTCGTGGATACTTCGTGTAGTCTCTGATGCCAGTTTTCTAACCCAGTGTCTAAATCTGTTGCACATGAAGTAATATTGCGCCAACTGAGTACTCCGTCTACAGTTGGGTTTACATAATCCTCCTTGTGCACAGTTGTTCTGTACAACTGGTTGATTTCCTCTAAGTACAAGAAAGTGGCTTCTATGAACCTCTCCCCTTCTGATGGATCTAGTGGTGCTATGACCCTGTAATCTCTGGATTCAAATGTCATTTTCCTCATCTTCAAATTAATTATGGTCTGGTTGTCAAATACCCAGTCCAGACCGAGTAGTGTCGAGTATGGTGTTGTGCCATCTACTATTTCGATGACTTCAAAATCTTCTTTAGTGTGCACACCATCAAGATCTATTGTTACTCCTTTCAGTCTCCCTATTGGTAGGACCCAATGTTGGTTTGCTAGTTTTAGTTGGACATTTGAATATCCCAATGTTGGCTCTCCCATGTAATGTTAGGTTTTCTTGGGTAGCACATTCAGTTTGGATCCTAGGTCGAGTATGATATCTCCCATATTGAAATCCCCAATGTTAGCATTCAATCTAAATTCCCTACTTGTTCTTCTTCTTGTGTGTAGATGATTGACAATTTTTGGTTATAGATTTTGTTCTGTCTCATTGCTACATTTCTCTAGGATGTTTTGCAATATTTTCACAGATGAAGGATCACTTAACATTTTGATGCACGACTGCAAAAATTCTTTTATAGTACTTACTTGTCCCTCGGTTGGAATTCCTTTGGTATGATCCAATGATGGAGGCATTTCGTATTCTAGGGCTTCATGGGCTGGTTGCGTAGTGGAATTCGACGTTGTGTCCCTCTTCTAAAATTCTTGTCTGTCTTCCTTAAAAGTCACCTTTTCTTTGGACACATCAGACTGCTTCCTTGGTTTGGTGTTCTTCTTTACCCATTGGTTCTGTGCAGGTTATTGTCAAACTGTATCGTTTATTGTCTTTGTTCCTCCACGGGTGACTATGTTGATGTTCCTTCCATCCTCCCTTGCTTCGGTAGAAATCCATTGAACATTCTGATTGTTCTGGTTCCTCTTTTTCTATATCTTTACTAATAGTGTTGGGCATTCCTCTGTCTCATGATCTGATGCATGACAATACATACAAGTTGTTGGTGGTAGTGGGAATTCCTATGCATAATGTCTCGGTTGCTAACACTTGTGACATGTGATTAGTCCTCTATCACGTCCAAAGCCTCCTCTAGTTCGTCCTCATCCTCGATAGCCTACTCAGTCCCCTCTCAACGTGTCATATGGTGGTGCCTGATTATATTGTGTGGTATTATATTGAGGTTGTGTCGGGTTGTACTGTGGTTGTGCATTGTTGTATGGTTGTTGTGCAGTGTTGTATGGATTTGGGGTTTGATTGAACTGTGGCACTGCTTGCCCAGTCATCATTTCAACCTGTACTCTATATGCGTCTAATGTTCTTTCCCACATCAGCTCCATAGTTCTGCAATCTTTTTCGTCGTGGCCTATTGACTTACAAAAGGTGCAATAAGAATTCTTTGGAACTGTCTAGTACTTCTACATCATCGTGCAGTGATAGGGGTTGTGACTCGGTTTCTTGCATATTTCGCACCATAATCCTCCCTGTAGTAGTGGGTTTGGCATGCATGTTTCCATATACTGTGCGAATGTTGGACATTTTTTCTTGTGGTGTCCTTCCATCCTACATGTGGTGCACCAAACGGCTTCTTGTTTGTCCTTGTTCTTGTTCTGATTCAAATCAAATATTAGGTTCTTCAAATCCTCCTTCAATTCTTCAATAGTTGGGTCCGTCTACTGGTACTGGTTCTCTTCCAGCTGCAAGGATGCCTGTAGAGCCTCATCCTGTGTCTGAAAATTATGTTGTCGTAAAGGATATTTTAGGTGTGGGAGTAGTGAGTTGACAAATAGGTGTCAGTGTTGCATCTCAGTCATAAGGTATTTTAATTTCCCCTTCAGTCACTTGAATCTCTATTCAATATCCCATATAGACTCTCTTGGTTTCTATCTGATCTCGATCATTTCATTCATGTATTGATCCTATGAGCTCGGCTTCTGGAACTCATTAATCAGTAGCTTCTTAATGTATGCCAATGTCCTCGTCATCCCAGGGGCACTGTTCATGTCTAGACTCATGTACCAGTCTAGTGCGTTGTCTCTTAGTGTGATCACTAGTTGTGCAAGTTTGGTATCTTCATCAGTGATATGTTTTTCCTCCCAAATATTTGCACAAATAAACAAATGCTTCTCAGGGTCTTCTGTTGCTTCTCCTCAAAATTCTGGTAATCTGATCATTGGGGTCATGTCCTGCCATTCTAAATACTGAATTGCTACCTCCATTGCGTGGTGTAGATACTTGACTAGTATTGCCTAAACTGGCTCCTCCAGTTGTTGCTCCTGTGGTAGATGTACTTCTTGCTATCGCACTTCCTCCAAACTTCTGTTGTCTAAACGGTGGTGTTCTCTTTGGTGTATTGGTCTCACATGGGTTTATGGGTTCCACACTAACATTAATATGGAATGGATGGCTATATTCTCCTCATGTTCTTGGGCCTCTTTCTTTCCTCTCATAGGTTGCATGCAGGTTTTCCTTAATCTGCTCCACTGCACGGAGATCCTCTACCTCTTCTTCATCGCTTTCCAAGCCCTCCCTCACCACTACATTTGTTTTCTTGGTATTCACCTTATATTGGTAGGGTACTCCGCTACGCGTCGTTCCTAGTGACACCAAGATCCACTTAAGCTCGTCATCATCCATCAATATTGAGTCCAATAATTCCTCCTACTTCTTTCCTTTATCCTCACCTTCAGCCATTTAGCCTTCCTTTGTCAGTGCTTCCCCCCTTCCCCCATGCACGCAGGGAAGTATAATTGTCTACTTCCATTGTCATTACACATTTTTTATATAGTAGTATTTTAATAGAAGTATACAGTGATCGAGTGTACCTTTTGCGAGGTCCACGTAGAAATTCCTACTCTGTTGCACTGTATGACTTCGCTATGTCAACTACAAACTCTTTGATGAATCCTGACACAATACTGTCAAGCCAAAATTCGAATGCATGGGTGAATTTGTTGTTCACCTGTTGTAACTGCTCAATCTGTATTGGGGTCCAATCTAGCTATCAGATCTGGTTCGTCACGTGGTTATCTTTCAACCTTAGTATCCACTCCTACAATAGGTGGGGAAAATCACAGAAAAAGACTTTGTGTAAATTCGTAAACATATATTTATCCAGATATTTGCGAGGTGTGAGGCTAGGGTTTCTATTATCCTTCTAGGAAAACTATAGTTTTTTAGTTCTCAACCAGCCTTCGATTTCTGCTTTCATGAGGTTCCACGGTCTCAACATTCCCTTCTAGTGGCTAAGCGGTCTTCCGGTTTCACTCATTCTTTTCTCATGCATTCTATCTCATCTACTCAATCCTCTCTTGTTCCTCTAACAATGGCAATGGAACCATTTGTTGGTTATGTTGGATGGCTTCTCTCTACTGCCTGCATCATAGACCCAGGGTTCATATCTTTAAGGGTACCAACAAAGCCTAAAACTATCGGCCCTTCTGGTAAACCAGAAGGCAACACAGTACACAGAACGCACTATGCAGTGTCACTCGAGATAGATTTAAATGGGTGGCTGTAAGACTCAGGTGTTTACAACCTAGGATTGAGCATGAGATAGCGGATCTGTATTATGAGCCATTAATTATGATTTGTATTACGAACTACTGCTATCCTCTTTTATATTTTAACCTTCGTGGTATATTTTTGTTATATTTCCACAACAATTAACCAAGCAATATAATAACTCATTCATTCATTACATATAGCATTTAACTACTAAAAATATGACAAATATATGCAGGCATTCATTACATTACATAGGTATTACCATGGTTCACCCCCTCCTGGGCTACATCCACAAAGATTTGGCTCTTGTCTCTCTTATTATGGTGGTTATGCACTTCTCACACCTCGCGCTTACAACTCTCCTCATATGGGTAAGATATCTGTGAGGCGAACTAGATCACACCAGGCTCCTCAACCTCAGATCTAATCCTCGAGATCTACCTTTTCTCTTCCTCTTATCTCACTTGTTTTACAAAAATAGTACATCTAATCAAAAACATTACATAGAAACAATCTCAACTCTACAACAATAGTAAAGCTCAACCTCTACGAACCTCCTCGAACTCTTCTATGATACCTTCGTATCTATATTTATATCTCTCAGGCTCTTCATCCATTTATACAAAAACCTTACAAAAACCCTAACCCTATTGTCGTTACCTCTTCCTTATCTGCATGTGTTTGTTTCTTCCTTCCAGCTATCGCCTCCTTCTTGCATGCGCGCATGTTGTGCTTCTTGTCAGTTGTCGTTTTCCTCTTGCATGCTTTCTTTCCCACGATTGCTCTTCCAGTTGTCATTCTTCTTTGTTCACGCTTTCTTTCCCACTTAGGCCTACTGCCAAGAGAGAGCTTCTATATCTTCTAGAGACCACTAGAGACTCAAATGATGTGAGTTCCTAGGCCCTTGCATGAATATACAACTCATCCCTCACCTATCACCTTGTAACTCTGTGAATCTAGAAGTTTTACAAATCCTCACTTGTTGAGCTACTAGTGACCTATGAGGATCCTCGCTTGTTGACCTACTAGTGACCTATGAGGATTCTCTCTTTTTTTCTGCTATGTGTCTACCGAGGATCTCCAAAAGTGCTCAAATCTTAGGAAAAATGTGCATTTTGGATTACATCTTCTTATAGATTCCTCTCTATCCTATAGGGTGGAAATTAAGGCTATAACACTTGATTATTGTGCAGATTACATGGATTTTCATAATCTGTGATACAAAACTATTGGATGTGTGGAGGTTCAGAAGTGAGGGAGTGAGGGAGGTCGAGTGATATGAATTATTTGCACAAGGGTTGAATGTAGACTAAGTGTTGGTTGTGCGGGGGATATACCTATGTGGAGTGTGGAGGTGTAGAAGATATATGATCCATAAATGGTAGGCCTATGGCATGTCCGTCTCACCAACACAGATCCTACTTCAGAATAAAAATTTTATTTCTATATTGATCTTCTTTGTTTGGTTATAATCCTTTCAGTATGCCAATCAGTTGAGTCGACCAAATAATAAACCAGTCGACCACCCACTAGTCGATTCAGCCTTAGGGATGACCATTAGAATGATCTGATGGTTGGGTCGACCGAATGGAACCCCGGTCGAATGCTTTGATGGTCGGGTTGACCAAATGAAAGCCCAATCGAATTCTTTGATGGTTGGGTTGACTAAATGAAATCCAAGTCAAATTCTTTAATGGTCGGGTTGACCAAATGAAATCTCAGTCAAATTATCAATGGTTAGGTCAACCAAAGGAAATCTCTGTTGAATTCTTCGATGGTCGGGTTGACCAAAGGAAATCTCAGTCGAATTGTTTCATGGTCAGGTCGACCAAATGAAGGAAAATTGAATTCAACATTAACCCACTCAGAATAGGTTGGCAAATAGTTGAAAAAAATATCTAGAGGTGGATTTGATCTTCAACAGCAAAGGAAAATAATTTTGTAGGGTGATTTGGTGACCCTCGGCAACTGAAAAAACATCTAGGTGTGATTTCGATTCCCCACAGTAGATAAAAAAGTACAAGGGAGAAATTTGGATGTTCAACAATGAATAAAAATTCCCATGTCTATTTAAATTCACCCTTGGACGAGTGCTACAAGATTAAAAAAAAAAATCTTCAACAGAGTATGCATACATTGTCATAACTCAAAACTAAATTACCAATGCATAGATTGCAATAACTCATAGATTCAACATTTAAATGGGACTTTTCTTATGTTGAGGAGAAAATTACAATAGGGTGAGATATACACATTGTTATAAGTTAACTATGATTTAGCTTTTAGTAAAGGATATAAACAGTCCATGTATTATGTATTCCATGAGCCGACATTGGTATTGATTTCCCACCACTTCTCTATGTTTCTCAATAGCGAATGTTAATAACAATGTATTTAGAAGTTAATGCCTCTACCTATAATTTTAGCTCTACCTCCTTTAGTCTAACATTTCGTATTTGGAATAATTTTTATATTTCAAAGTATGAGTTAATATTATTAGTTGACAATGTATTTATAAGTTAAATGTGTATAAGAATATATTTTTCATTTCTTATTGCAGAGGTGACGATGGAGTGCATTAACTTTTCTTCCATCCATCATCCCTATCTGAAGTCTTAAATTTGAAGGCAAGGAAATCATCCTTCACCTGCCAGGGAAGTCCTAAGAAATATTGAAGATCATGGGCTCAATATCTGCACTAGCCCCGGTGTTAATGTCATATCTCTCACCCCTATTTCATAATAGATTTTATGCAAACTAACGTCCTAGTTATACTTCATTTCCCACAAATGGGTCAGGACAACAACTTTCATGTTTCCCCCTCAACAAAGAACATCATGGTCAACACCAAATGCTATATGTGTATGTTGTTTGGTGCATTCAGGATTTATCTCAATTCTTGGAGTTTTAGGAGTGCAATTAATTAACCTGGGTCATGGAGAAAATGGAATCTTTGGGTTTCGATGACATCAAGGAAGAGACCGTGGATCTTGTAAGTCCCACGCTTGAATTGCCAATATTTGATTACGTGCTCTTGTGATTTTAAGATAGAACTTGTAATTATTTAAGACAAATTTTCATTTTTATCTAGGAAGCTTGGTGTGCAGGAAGGTCTAAAATTGATCTTCACAAGTCATTGTGTGTACAATTTATTTCAGTCTGAATGATTAGGGTTGCATTCATATCTTTGATGCCTGTAAAATTATAAGTGAGGTGGTCCAGCAGCTCAAATGCACCGTAGATGGAGTCTCCACAGACGAAGGAGAGAATCGTCCAAGAATTTTCGGGCCAAATAAACTCGAAGAGATGAAAGTGAGAAATTAAAATCCCATATGATCAATCTCTATGTGTAACTAACTCTACAATATTCACTGTCGTAATAGGCAATTTCTTATTTAAATATACTGACCTACTTGTGTTTCTCTTAAGGATTCATACATGGTTTAGATTTGTTCAATAATGCAATTGTAATACTAGTTATAATGAAGATAATTGACATAGTTGCAACAAAATTATGATAACATAAGATGGATTGAAAACTTTTCTAAAAACATATCCTAATTGTAATATTTTTTTAAGGAACACGTCTACAATCTTTCGAGATCATGGCAATCGGAACCGTGGGAAACAACCTTATAACATATCTGTTTAATGACATGCATTACTCCCTACCGAAGTCTGGCAACATTGTTACCAATTTCCTGGGCACAATCTTTCTTATGTCCATCCTGGGAGGATTTCTCGCTGACTCCTACCTTGGAAGTTTCCCAACAACCATAGCCTTCGGTTTTATTGAATTAATTGTGCATCTTTCTCATATATATCTTCCCATGGCTCATAGTATTGGATTCAATTTGTTGTATATTAGGTATTAGATAGGCACAATTGCATTTGTACATTGGAAGGAAGTTATGATATCTTGTTATTGTTTCAAGGATATATTATAATGGAAGTAAAAGCTCACATGCCCAGACTGAAACCAGAGAGCTGGAACATTATGAATTCAGAAGAAACTTACAAGCAACCCAAAGTGGTGCAGCCATTCTTTCTTTTTCTGGGACTATATTTAGTGGCTTTGGGAAGTGGATGTATGAATCTTAATATGATTTCACATGGTGGAGATCAGTTTGATGAAAATCATGCAAAATATTTTGCATCAACATGTGGAAGATGTCAACATATTTTATTTTTTCTTATGTCAGTTTTTGCATCGACGAACTGATTTCTTTAACATTCCTCGTTTGGATCCAAATCCGTTTTCTATGGAGTTGTATTCATGAAATATATTCATCGAGACTTTGTAGTGTTAAGAAAGTGGAAGATCTAAAATCGGTGATAATAATAACACCCATATGGTCCAACACGAACAACATCTTTGTGTGTATGGAACAATTGAACAAACTTTTGGTTATGCAAGCAGAGACGATGGACAGAAACCTTGGAAAGCACTTCTAGATCCCTATAGGATCATTTGGAATATTCACGATGTTGGTGTTGACCTTGTTTTTTCCCATATATGATAGATTTATCATGCCATTCTCTAGGTGGATCACCAAGGAAGGAAAAGGTATAACACTTGTACAAAGAATGGGGGTTGGATTGGCCCTTGCCATATTATTAATAACCTTCACCACGGCTATGGAAATGAATAATTGGAACATGGCATTATGTTTTTAGTTCCACCATTCCATTGATGATGAAGGTGGCTTGTTTATGCTTGTCTTCCCTTGTTTCACTGCTAGAGGAGTTGTACTCTCTCTCTCTCTTGATATGCTTTGATGAGGTATGTGTTTCCACCCTTGACCAGGTGGTACTTGTTTTCTCTCATGTAAAAGGTAGAATCCATATCCCACGAGTAGGAGATACCCAACATCACTCCACAGGCATTCAATGGTGCAAATTCACATTCTACCTCATCAACATAGCTAGAACTAATGGAAAACTTGATTTTACATCTTCGAGTTATTCTCATAAAAAAAATTCCCTTGAAACCATACTAGTGAAATTGGTTGCACTAGATCATAGGTTTATAGACAAATCTCATCAACTAATGTTTCAGAAAC
>JASDQU010012394.1:5073-84168 GCA_032191745.1 Picea mariana
TCAATTGGTATCAACCCTCAATTGATATTCATGTGAAATATCAAAGAAGAATAAGAAACATATCAAAAAGATCAGTAAGATTCATACTCTTGTTCTATTTGACAAAGGAAAGTCAGTAAAAACTCAGGAGGAGTATTTTGGTTATCAAATACGAAAGTAATTAGATTAATTTTTGAAAGACTTGATCACTACAAGAGGGTATCACTACAAGTTGGTATAAAAACACTACTTATTTGAACACAAATATCCCAATGAACTAAGATAGGAAGTTAGTAAATTAACAAGGGAAGAGACCTTGTCAGGAAGAGATACCCCTTTAGAAACAAAGGGGGAGAGCAGTTAGAGGCAGAGAGAGTAGATTGACAGGGGGAATAATTCAGTTATGGCAGGCATAGAAGGATTGCAGGGGGAGTTACCCAATTTCATATTTTGGTCAACAACATGCAGACTGACAGAGGTTGATCATAAAGGGAGCAACCCTTTACCATTGATGTCAAAGGGGGAGAGAAACTTTAGAGGAGAGAAGAATCATCACACAATGAGTTTGTGTATAAAGTTAGTGTGTTTCCCTCAATGACAAAGTGGGATATTGTTGGCATTATTGATTATGTGTTGTCATTGATGGAAACATGAGTCCAACATGTACAATAATCAGAAGAAGAGAAAGATCACCTTGTGGCAGAAGAAATTCGTGATCACTATTGATCATGATAGGATAAACAATGATCCTATGACTCTAAAGATTAGGAGAGGTAGCATGCAAAGAATCCATGTACATAAGAAGTAACGAAGCACAAGGAATTAAGATCTCAGGAGAGTTAACGACTGAAGATCGGAAGAATGCACAAACTATTATTAAAATCTCAGGAGAAATAATGATGAATAGATAGGAAGAAAGAACGTTAATCGAAGCTCAAAAGAGATGATGCACAGAAGCCGTTCATTCTTATTTTGGGACAATCTAGGATCGTTAGATCGAGGTGAAGTCAGAGGTTGGGAAGGATTAAAATCTGAACCGTCATATCTGAAGCAAGATATTCAGATGGTTTCCCAACTGTTAGATCAAGATATGATCTAGAGTTAAGTATTAGTCGTTGATATGGAACAAAAAAGGGGAACTGTTAGATCAACATTGGTCAACTTTGACGCTAAATACTCCGGAGAAAAGAATCCCAAAACAGGTAAGATTACCCGAAGGCTGAAGTCCCGAAGTGGACATGAGTCATCCGATCCAAGGAACACTTTGGGTAATATACCGACTGTTGGATCGAGTAAATTGGAAGGATATGATAAGCAAATACCAAGTCCAATGCCCCGGAGTCACGAACTCCCATCAACCTTCGGATCTAGAAAAACCCTTGATCGTTGATCTATTCAAAGCATGCCAAGGTAGTAGTGGTCAACTTCAGCGCTGACCACTTCGGAAGAAAAGGGTTGAGAACATGTAAATTCACCCAAAGCACCGAAGGACGAAGTCATTCTCAGCCGTCGATCTAAGATACATTTTAGGAGTTATGAAAACCATTAGATCCATGAGGAGAACATGTGCCACATGAGGAGATCCACGTCAACAAGGACACATGGCACAATCAAATGATGACGAGTGCAAGGTGGTATTTCCATTTCAGGTATGCGTAAGTCATGAATCTATCTGACACGTGGGAGCCACTCAATCAATGCCACGTCAATAAGTGACGTCAACAACTACGTCACTCCGAGAGTATGTACTTCAATATTGTTGACACCAACAAATGCCCGGAGTCCCGAAGTTTTGAAATGAATGAGAATCGTTCATCGTGCAAGTGAAATCCAACCATCTGATCTACTTCGGTGAAATGAACTTTGGAAGATTGAAGGCCTATGTAGGAGAAATCACCTGAAGCGTCGAAAACCAAATTCAACGTTGATCATTGACCATTGATCTAAGATAACTTCGGGAACATTCTCAACCGATGATCAAGCATAGTGGAAGGATATCGTTAGTGGAGGCGTTAACCGACAACAAGTGATCATCACCGCTTTATGACTTATTCGGTAGGTAGTCACCCAGGAGGAATTTCTACTCCAGAGTTCAGGAGCCACTAATAGCCGAAGTTCCAAAGTGAATGAGAACCGCTCATCTCAACTCTTGATTAAGTCGTAATCGTCGATTGTGATTGAAGCCTTTAGATAAGTAAGGATCATTCGTTCATGGAAGATTAAATATGGAATGTTCGATCTACTAGTGAAAATCTGTATATGCACTTCAACGAAATATGCTTCGGGAAATTTGAAAGGTTGCAAAGGCCCAAAGTCCCGAAGGACGAAGTACCGGAGAACACGGTCCCAACACTGGACATATGGGGGCTAAAAAGAAAAGGGGAAGAATTACGAAGCACAAAACATTTGTCTCATGATAGAGGAATAAGGGAGAAAGAAGAGGCAACGCTTAAATTAATAAGCCCATGGTTCTGCGCCTATGGTCATATGAAAATGGTTTGAAGGAAGTGCCTCATACATAATTCATTTCTACAAACAACTTAAGGTCTATAGGATAATTCGATAGAGATTTAACACCAGAACAATATAGAGAATCAGTAAAAAGATTGAATATGATATGTTGGTGAACTGAGCATGTAGCAGAAGTAGGAGAATGATATAATGAGTTGATCCATATGTGATCAACTTATGAGGAAAAATGAACCGATACACAATCATGATTAAAAGAGAGTTAAATCATGAAAACATTATGAATAAAGGATAAAAAGAAAAAATAATATTATTTAAAGTTTAATATTATCATTTAAATGAAAAGGTACAATGGTTCAATATCAAAAGATGCAATGATTCAAATTCACACCAGTTGGAAGATTATATAAACAAGAGAGAATGGTGAGAAGAAAATGTAGTTGAATTTGTTGAAGTATATATATTTATATATAATGGATTGAATGAAGGTTCATTCTATCAGGTTGGTGCCTGTTTACAAGCTGGTCTTGTATGAGGATTGGATTCCTCACATCTCAGTTGGATCTGAGATCAACAAGCTAGGACTTGTTATGAGGGTTGGATTCCTCATTTCTCAGTTGGATCTGAGAACTACAAGCTGGGTCTTGTAACCGAGAGCTGTGTCTCTCATAGTTGCTTGAAGTTGAAGATATTCAAAGATTGATCTTATGTATTCATTCAAGTTAAATAAATAAATAAAATATTTATTCTTTTATATATTGGTTGAGAAAATGAAATAAATATATGTTGTTCAGTTAATTTATGAAAAGTGGAAAATTGTCCAAAGTTTTGTGACACCGATTCACCCCCCCTTCTCAGTGTCAAGTGTCCATTTCAACATAATGCACCCCAAAATGCAATAAATATCTTTCATGGATGCTTACACCAATAATAAACTTGCAAACAATCCAAACTATATCTTTAATGGACAAGAAATAATCAAACATTGAGTTGATAGCAACAATTTTGTACTTGACTATTGTTTAAATCCTAGATTTTGAATATTCAATGCAACTTTCCAAATACAAGACAATGTTTATAGTTCCATTGGAGAAAAAATAAACCTATTATAATCTCACAAGTTGAAGAGGACTTTCACACAAATAGAGATAGCTCCAACATGAATCTTCATACAATTTTCTTTTAAAATTGCATACCCATCATCGAGCTATGACTAATAACAATATCAAAATCTTGTTGACCCAAAACTACGGGTAGTTTATGCCAAAAACATCTAATGGAAGGCTTCAAACATATATTAATTTCGTAATTCAAGGGCCACAAAACAAGCTTCATGAGTGCAACATAATTGATGACAAACCAAATTGATGAACTTCATTCTTAGTATTTTGTAAAAATTCAAATGCACATGTTCATGCAGATAAGGTTACCAATATGTTAAACTAAGTTCACCTCCAAACATTAACATTAACATTTTACCCTTGCAACCAAATCTCCAACATATGTTGACAAGTTGAAGGAAACTTTGACGAAAAATTTATTCATTTACTTGAAGGAAACAAATCATAATTCTACCTTTTAGTAGAATGAGCAACCAATGTATAATGGATTCCTTCAAGTCTTCTCAATCTAAATATACACATGTAGCAATATTTTGAATGCTTTGACCAAGCCTAGTTTTCAACAAAAAGTTACAATCAACCATATATCCAATGCCATAGTTCTGATTAACATGGCAGAGATGCAATACATCAACTAGCAAGGTACCAACCTAAAACACAGAGGTATGGGCAAGTAAATGTGCCCAAATGTAGAAGAACAAAAACAGAGGTTGAAGGTAATTACATGTACCCACATGGAGTTGATAAATTAAACTTAGGATGCCCAAAAAGTCAAAGTGTCTTTAGCAACTTTGAGGTGGATCGGTTTTTAGAATTCAAATGCCACATGAAAGTTATTGTGTTTAGGAAATTTCATTGAGCATACCAATAAAGGTTGCACTGTGAGCAGAAAATCACCGACAACATATATAATGGATTTGGTTACATGTTTGGGCGAGATATTTGTTCTTAAAGGCACCCAACATTGCAAGTTTTAACAATGAAGATTTTACTTCAATGATGTGTCAAGGACCACATAGTTAACACTACATTCCTATATGTCAATAGTTCAAAATCAAAACATTGAATGCATTTGTTGTTATAATCAAAGCTAGTTTTTCAATATTATTGGACTACTTTCCCACAAAATATCCACATAAATTTAACCAATGATATAACTTAATCTCCCAAATCAATTTTCAATTCTGGGACTACTCCGAGGGAATGGTTTGGTAGGCATCTTGAGGGCATAGAAACACATACGCAAGCATCCACACACACAACAATTGCATTCATTAAAAGAAACAACTAAATATTATCATGTAACTCTTATGTCACCAAGGTTAACAAGGCACAATCTCATCAATCAGATAACCATTAAAGTAATACAAGAATTCCCAACTATGCCCTCCCACGACTCACAAGGTCTTAAAGATGTTTCTTTCAATGCTCCCAAACACGATACTTCAAACAAAATAAAATTAAAACTTTTAATAAACTTAATTTTAAATAATAATTTTTATTAAGACTTAAATGTTTATGTAAAAACATCATGGGTATTATCATATTTAAAATATATATACCCATGACCTTTTGTTCATGAGATTTATATCAAACATTATATTAAAAATTCAACTCCAAAATGGTCACGTAGAGTTATAATCCTCTTATTTTTACCTTGGTTTTATATTAATTAAACGCCGCCAGAGAACTAGAAGTATGTACAGAGGCGATCCAAAATTTCAACATATTACGAAAGTTACCACAAGGCCATTGACTAGCCACTCTGATGCTTCAAAACAAGTTTAACTACAAGATTACATACATAGCTGAATTATGGGGTTCACACTGTGTAAATTCTGAAAAAAAACACCCCTGACATAACCAAGCTAAACACTGCATTACATATGAGGGGGAGACCTAACTTTTGTGAATGAATCAACCCTATTTGATGAAAGAGGCGGGGAATGGAGGTTTGATAGACAAACATAGCGAGCACATGGAGATGCAACCTTAGAATTGACCTACTCCTCCATGTTGCTGTCACGAAAGACTGCGTGGGCCTGCACACTTTCTATCTAGAGACGTATGGTATTTCCTTCATCCTGGAGGCTCTTAATGGATTGCATGAGTTGAAGAGAAAGTTCAAGAATAGTCAAGACTTGGGCATAGAGACTGCATAATATTTCTTGGATTACCTGGAAATTTTTTTGAAGGTCTTTGATATCCTACTCCATCTGGTCCAGATGAAGGCTCCAACTATTTTGACTGTTAGCCATTGCAAAAGAATAGTAGAGAGGACCAGGAGGAAGGTGGAACTCAAATTCTCGAGGAATGATACAACTAAAAAACTTGAGAGCAATGTCACTGAGAATAGAATGAGTGTTGTTCCAGAGGAAATCCAAGTTTTAATTTAGAGGTTGGCTAAGATAGCGATGACGAGCGATGTACTAGAGGGATGGAAGAATCATTAATGGTGGTTTCCTATAATGCCTAAGCCATTCAGTAGAATTATTTTTGAAGGTGATGGAGGCCGCCAAGGAGATGAGCCTCGTTATTCTCACACAAGCGAGCAAAAATTTCATGAAGAACCCACCCACGTGGGTAGAGGGAGGGAGGATCAAGCACATGTGAGAAAACCAACGAGTGAAACACAAGATCTACAAGATTAGATGGGCTAGGTACATGAAGAGGGTAAGCCATCCCATCCAAGGGAAAATCCTTGCAGGGAAATGATGGTGAGGAGTTAAGGAAGAATTCATGGCAGAAGCTACGATGACAAAGAAAAAAACCAAAGGAGGAAGAGCGGGTCGGGGATGGGGAAAGTTATAATGGCTTGACATGTGAAGGTGAGGATATGTAGTGTGAGGATGAAGGGTGGGACCCAATGATCAAAAGAAACAATAAGAGGGTGAAAAGACATGGGTCGAGAGAAGGAGCTAAGGGATGGCTATTAGTCATTTTGCAATCATGATTAATGGTTGTAAATAATTTCGGCCCCAAAAGTGTTTGATGGATAACAAAAGGGGGGGGGATAAATGGATACCATGGTAATTAAAAAGTGCAACATGACAACCAATCATTGGGTTTGTCCCCCCCCATGATGGTTTCAAAACTATGAAGAGGCCCCCCTGAAATAAATTGAGGCTGTTAATTTGGAAGGTATGAGGACATGGTATGTGCTCATGGATATGGATGCATGACTAGTAAGGAATATTGGATGCAAGTTGCTACTAGTCTAGATTCATCGACATATTGGAGGATAAGCACAAAGAGATATGACCGATAACTATTGAATAGACACTTAGTTTATTCCCTAGATCCATCAATATGGTATGAATATCAACTCAACTATAGCACAATGACACTTGGCTCACAAGTGGTAGGGTCTATCAACATGCACGATGATATATCAGGATAACAGATACTTATACATTGTTCTAACCTTCTTAGATGAAAGATACTTATACATGGTCTAACCTTCTCAGATGCAATATACTTATACATTGTTGAAGTGGAAAGTTTGAGACAAGTATTTAAAAGGGAAGAAAATGCTAGCTTTAGTAAAGAGGTTGTTTTTACAGGAGGGGTGGGTGCCTTTTAAAACAAAATGGAAGCGAGGGATGGATTTTGTCATATACTTTGCATTTTCTACCCATAATAACATACATACCAAAACAACAAAATAGTGTCCATAAACTCTTGCAAATACCTTCGTGTTTCTTAACACTATACCACACATCCATTCAATACCAAATTTACACACAAATCTTTCTAAGAAACTAAATAAATCAGTCAGAAAAGAAAAATCCTTACCTCCAATTTCTTTCCTTTCTTTTGTCAATTTTCACATGCAACTCTACGTGACTAATTTTAGATATGAAAATTAATTCATAGTGATCTAACTATCACTAAACAACTTTACATTGAAATTGTTGACTGGAAACATATGTAGTGGAAACAACAAGATCAAAGATGAATCATCAATACACAAGAGACACAATATTTCTTTTTTGTAACTTTATCCAATTCTTCAAATTTGAGGACCAAATCTAGTCCTCTCAAAGTTTTCAAATGAGAGGAAATAACTAATCCTCTCAAAATCACCAAATCAAAGGATAACCTTTTCCTCTAATATACAAACAACAAAAAACAAACCTCAACAATATTATGGAAATATCCTCTGCCCAAAAATCTGTTGTAGACCACCTGCACAACCTGCTAAGGTCACTTGATGATAGTCTGTATAGACATGCCCCTGCCTAGAAGAGCTTGTATAGATGTATGCGACTGTTACTGCATCAACCCACATATGTATGTGACTGTTCCCACTATAACCCGCGTGCATGTGAAAAACAGTACCAACACTTTGTAAGACTCACTCCATTTCATGCAATATCTTCGTTCTGCGGTTTCCTATCTCTCCCACACGTGCGATGTGATTTTCCCTACCTAGAATAGAAGATAAAGAGTCCTCAACCCTAGGCCATATTTTCCAACTTAGCAGAATTTCCCTTTGTTGAAATCACCAAGCTTCCTAGCACAAGTGCAAACTCACTTATGCTAACTCTATTCTTCTATCATGATACAATGAGATGTCACAATGACCTCTCTCCTTTATATACAATCCTTGGGGGTCACCATAGAAGCCCCTCCACAAGTCATCATCAAATTAGGCTTTCCTTATGGGTGTGAATCCACAACACAAGCCCACAAATCCCATCACAAAAACCATGAATCCCACATGCCTAACACCTTGGCCTCTTATGGGAATACCTCCCGAAGCTACAAAATCAACACTCCCTCTTAGCAAGGGAGGTATCCCATCCACCATTAGATGGATGTACCTCTAGTACTAGAAGCATATCTCTCCCAAATACAAGGTGGTCTGCTTCCTCATCTGTACTCCATTTGTCCAAACTGGCTACTCCCTCTATCATTGTGGTAAAATGTGTCTATGAAATCTACCACATCTATCTAGCTGGCTGCATCCTTGGTCATTGGAACACATCCACTTGTCTAGTCTATTTGACTGGCCACATCCTTGGTCACTGGAACACATCCAACTGTCCAGTTGGTTTGACTGACTGCATCCATGGTCACTAGAACACATCCAACTAAAACACATGGACACTCCATACATGTATCACATGCCCTAGAATCCTCCTGCCTCTAAATCTACTGTCTGGAATCCTATATCCATGACACATGTCTGTCAGTCCTGGAAGATGTCTCTCTCTCAATTGAACTTGAGGGGGAACTCCCTTTGGATGACCTTCTCTCCCTCTGATCCAACTTACTCTCCCTGAGATCAGTCTCACTCTGAGATCACGTGATCCTACTGAAACTTGACTCCCTCTCAGTCTACACATCCCCTGGGTCCATCTTCTCCCTGGCCACTGTCCTCTGCACAGTCCTAGGAGGCTACTCCTCCCTCCTAGATCCTGAGGGGTGACTCCCTTTGAACTTTGTCTACCTATGAGCCTATACCACTAGTGGGGTCACCTACCTCACCACTTGTGGAGCCTCATGATCCTCCTCATCCGTTTATCTTATCCTTGTTGGTCCTTGACCAAGTTTTGGAGATCCTTGGTCAGGTTTGACCTATTTTGGGACTTTGACAAGCTGTCGAAGGCAAAGCGCAAGTTGAAGTGGAGATCGTGGGATCTTGACCCCTTTTAGGGCTTTTTTGGTTTTGAGATTATGTAACAGGTATGGGGATGTCGACCCATGGGTTTACCCATGTCTAGGCCCATTTGTAATGTATAAATAGATGTCTAGGCAATGTAAGAGGAGACAGTATAGGAATATGTGTGATGCTGTGCTAAGTGCGAGTAATAGTTGTAAATGCTTTATGCATGTTGTGTTAGACACTTGCTGAGCTAAGTGCAAGTGGATGTAAGAGGCTTGTGTAGGGATTTGTGCTATAACCTAACTCGGGGAGGGAGGATCTGGTGGAGTGTGCGCAGATCTCCTGTCCTATGCAGAGTAGGAACTTGTGGCTTTGTGCATGTAGATGATTGACATAAGACAATAAAGAGAAGAAGAGTTGGTGGACGTAGCCCTAGGCTTGGGGCAAACCATGTATATCCCATGTTGTGGTTGCTTTGTGCATTATGGTTGTTTTATGGTTCATATGATTAATTCTTAGTGCAATGATGTATGCTTAGATGAATATGATAGCTTAGTGCCTAATGATGTGAATAAGATGATAGATCTGATCTATGTTGATGTGCTTAGTGCTTGAATGTGTTGAATCTTATTGAATACTGCGCTGCACTGTAATTAGGGTTTATCTGCGATGTAGACAAAGGCCAAGTACTAATGAATGATAACCGCTAAGTTCTCTGTTAAGGTGTTATAATCACAGATCTGTGTCCCAACTAGGTTGCATACATCTGAGTCCTGCAACCACCCTTGCCTCTACCTCAGGTGAGACTTCATCTGCTTCGCAGGTGTTGCCGAAAGGGCCGATAGTTAGGGTTTTGTCAGTGCGTTGTTGAAGCATTGAATCCTGGGTCTTCCCCTGTGCCAACACTCCTTCTAGTCACAACACTCATAGGCTGGCCCCTCAACCTATATAGGTTGCCCTCCCTAACTCCAAGAACCACTACTAGTCTGAAGATAGACCGTCTGGGCACAAGCAATACCTATCCATCTTGAAACAATACATGATATCCCTTCCTCTCAATCTACGAGACTAAGAGGACACTCCTCCTGATTTATGACACCCACAACACATTCCACACCCTCAATATCTCTCATGAATCTAATTGAAATGATACAATACCAGATCCTCATACTGAATGCTTGGCTCCCATACAAAGCTCCACACATAAGTCTGAGCAAGTCTCTATGAGAGTGTCAAACAACTCTTGTGAACCTATCATATGGCATGATGCTCCACTATCCACCAACCATCTCTCCCTGCTGGAGATAGTACTTGAAAGGATGAAAACCAACAATATATCCCTTTGTAACCCGTCGAAAACCTCATCAACCTATGCTATTGATTCCTACTGCATTATTCCTCTTCCCTTCCAGTGTGGACACTGTGAAGCATAATGACCAAAGTCATGGCACTCATAACATCTAATATTACTAAGATCCTTCTTCCTTCTCGACTCTGAAGATTCTTCTCTCGCAAGAGAAGACCTTCTCCCTAACAAACCTCTTATGTAGGGAGAACCCCTTCATCCCTTTCTAGTGTGGGCTACAAGGTCCTGGTTCTCATCACTGCTACTCTTCACCACAACATCCATATCATCCCTGGATGTTAACCGAGACTCCTCTTGGATACAATCAATCCATAATCTATCAAAGTCTGGTAACCTATCTCGCGCACGGATCCCCTACACAAATGGTTCTGAGGACCTGGGAAGACCTCTCAATTCTACATTCACTAACTCAAAATCCTGCACTGTCTCACTAATAGCTGTGAGTTGATCTCAGATCTGAGCAATCTTCATAAGATAAATGACAACTGTGTCTTCACTAGTCATCCTGACAATCTGAAGCTGATGCTTCAAGTGAAACATCCTTCCAATATTCTTTTTTTTGGTAAAGACCCACCCAAGCATCATACATATCCTTGGTAGTTTCTTTTTTGACAATGTGAGGAATCAAGTGGTCCTTCATGAACTCTATCAATACCCGCTTGGCCTTCACTTCCCTCTTCTTGTGAAATGCCAAATTTACTGGATCAGTCAGGCTAGGAACCACATCCTCAACATACTCCTTGAGGTCATTCTCCTCCAACAGAAGGAGAACCATTGCCTTCCAAGCCCATAAGTTGGTTGCCCCTTCCAACCTATCCTCAAGCTTCAATGTATTCACCATATTGACCTGGCCAGAACAAGAACAAACACAACACTCTTCCAGTGTTGTAGCCAATAAAGTGTCTCAAGATGATCCCCTTCTCTTCAAATCCCAAGCTCTAAAACCATGTCAATTTTCACATGCAACTCTATGTGACTAATTTCAGATCTGAAAATTGCTTCCTAGTGATCTAACTATCAATGAACAACTTTACACTAAAATTACTGATTGAAAACATATGTAGCAGAAACAACAAGATCATGGATGAATCATCAATACACAAGAGACACAATATTCCTCTTCTATAACTTTATCCAATTCTCCAAATCCGATGACCAAAACCAATCCTCTCAAAGTTGCCAAATATGAGGACATAAGTATGTTGGCTTACTGAGAGGTGGGGTGAATCAGTAATAGAGAAATTTAATCATTTTTAACCATATAATGCAAGTGTTATATCAGTGTAGCATTATCATCCAATAATTGCAAAGTAAATAAACAATGAACAAATGAGCAATCATACACATACACAGTACACCAATGTTTTTACGTGGAAACCCAAAGCGGGAGAAAACCACAGAATGCTTTGCAAAACTAGCTCACATTCTCAAAGGAAAGGGAAGAAGCGAAAGCATTCCAAAATTCATGAACCTGAAGAGTTCAATAAATCCAAACCACCCTCTTTCGATGGTGAGATTAAGAAAGGGGAAGAGGTAGATGCTTAGCTGTTTGGTTTAAAGAAGTACTTCAGAGTCCATGATTACTCTGAAAACTTGAAGGCTTGAATAACCATCTTCAACTTGAATGGAAAAGATTCCATTTGGTGGGAAGACCTTAAGAATGTGAAAGGAATCCATGAAGAGGATTTATCATGGAAACAATTTGAGAAACACTTCAAGAAGAAGTATCTGTTAGAAAAATATTTTGATGAGAAGACTAAAGAGTTCTATGAACTCAAGCTGGGACAACTCACCATAGAGGAATATGTCAATAAATTCCTTGAGTTGTTGAGGTATGTACCCTACATAAAGGATGAAAAGGTGAAAGTGCGAGGATTTATTAGTGGGTTAACTCAGATCTACCAGAATATGATTGAGTTTGACAAGCCAAAGACCTTAGAAGACACTATCTGGAAGGCAAGGTACTGTTATGAATAGTTCGAGAGTTAGATAGAACCTCGCGAGGATTGGAAGAATAAGAGCAGTTCAGGATTCAATAAGAAGGGGTTCAAATTCTCAAGATTTAAGAACTATAGGAAGGACTCTAGGATAAGCCTTCCTACTAGAAGTGTATATCAACAAAATTTCCCCTCCCAGAGTGGAAATAAACCTTTTGGAGCAACCCTAGGAAAGACGGTTAACCCAAAGAAGGAACCCTTGAAATGTTGGGGTTGTGGAGAAGAACATCTACTGAGGGACTATCCACATAGAAAATAAAACAATAAAAGAGTTTACAACATCCAAGAAGCTACCATCATTAATGATGTGGCTAGGAGTATGCTATGGATTTATGCAGCCATGGATAAGAAACAAGTTGACCACCAAGCTTCAGTGATGGAGATGGAAGGTATGATCGCCAACCATCTAATTTCTATTTTAATTGACCCTGGTTCTATTTTGAGTTACGTGGCCCCTTAGACTGTTGATAAGTGTAAACTGCAACCAGTTAGGCATGTTAATCCATGGTTAGTACAACTACCCACTAGCACCAAAAGAAAAGTAGCAGAGGTCATACCAACTTTCCCACCTAATCCATCCTTAACATACTTCCCCTAAGATCTTATGACCTATTGATTGGTATGGACTGGATAGCTACATGTAAAACTAATTTGGATTGTTACCATAAAACCTTAGAATGTGTAAATGAAGAAGGGAGAAAGATAACCATCCAAGGGATTCATAAGCCTGTCTCAGTGAGACGAATATCAACCCTTCAAATGAAAAAGTATTGCAGAAAGGGATGTCCTCTATATGCAATACATGTGTTGGAATCTGTTGAGGATGACAGACCAAACCCAGAGGACCACCCCATATTAAGAGAATATAGAGATGTGTTTCTAGAATAGGTACCGGGTCTACCTCCAAGAAGAGACATTGACTTCTCCATAGAGCTTGCACCAAGAGCAATGCTAGTGTCTAGGACACCCTATAGGATGAGTACACCCGAGCTAGTTGAGCTCAACCTACAGTTAAAGGAAATGATGGACAAAGGCTACATCCATCCCAGTGTATCCTCATGGGGAGCACCAATCCTCTTTGTGAAGAAGAAAGATGGCACCCTTTGACTGTGCATAGATTATAGACAACTCAATAAGACAACCATAAAGAACAAGTACCCCTTACCAAGAATCGATGACTTGTTCGACCAATTAGGGGCTGCTTCCATTTTCTCAAAGATTGAATTAAGGTCTGGATACCATCAATTTAGAATCAAAGATGAAGACATCCACAAAAAAACCTTTAGGACAAGGTATGGTCACTATGAATTTGTGGTGGTGCCATTTGGATTAACCAATGCCCCTGCCACTTTTATGTGCCTGGTGAATAATGTACTTAGCAAATTCCTAGACAGATTTGTATTGGTTTTCATTGACGATATCCTAATCTACCCCAAGAACAGAGAGGAGCATGAAGAACATCTCATACTTGTACTTCAAGTACTAAGAGATCATCACCTCTACGCGAAGTTTAGCAAGCACGATTTTTTTCCAGAAGCAAGTACATTACTTAGGCCATGTTATTTCTAAAGGAGTGGAAGTAGACCCTAACAAGATCAGATCTATTATGGAATGGCCTACCCCAAAGGATGTATCCGATATCAGATCCTTTATGGGCTTATCAGGATACTATAGGAGGTTCATAAAAGGATTTTCCAAGATTGGTTGTCCAATCACTGCCCTTCAGAAAAAAGGGGGTTAAATTCATTTGGACATCGGAATGTGAAGAAAGATTTCAGACACTGAAGTACCTTCTGACCCACGTACCTGTGCTGAAGATCACCGACCCCGATAATGATTTCATCGTGTGTATAGATGCCTGCAAGGAAGGAATCGGAGGAGTCCTTATGTAATAAGGACGTGTAGTTTGCTACGAATCCATAAAATTGAATGAGCATGAAATCAACTATGTGACCCATGATCTAGAGTTCGCTGCCATAGTGCATGATTTAAAAATGTGGAGGCATTACCTCTTGGGTAGGAGATTCATACTTATGACAAGCCACTATGGGTTGAGGCACTTGTTTGATCAACCAAAACTCAATGCTATACAAGCTAGGTGGATGACTCTCATTAGCGAGTTTGATTTCGAAATCAAGCACATTAAAGGAAAGGAAAATAGGGTGGCCGATGCCCTTAGCAGAAGTATGAAAACGATTCACCTGGTAGTGGTGAGCACCTGTGAAACGGATGTCAGTAAAAGAGTAAAGAATGCACTAGAAACATATGCATTCTTCAAGACCGTGACATCGTACCTAAAGCAAGAGTCCACAGGGCTAAAGTATGAAGGCTATCAGATGTTGGACGAAGGTCTGCTGACTTACAGAAATAGATTGTATATCCCAAGTTGTGATGACTTGAAGAGGTTCATAATGGATGAACTGCACAAGAGACCATACACTGGTCATCCAGGTTATCAGAAAATGATTATGGCCACTAGAAAACAATTCTATTGGCCTGGATTGAAAAATGACATAGCTGAATATTTAGCTAAATGTATAGAATGGAAACACCTTAAGGCAGAACACCGACACCCAAGAGGGTTGTTGCAATCGCTACTAATTATGGAATGGAAATGGGAGACCATCTCCATGGATTTCATCACCGGATTACCAAAATTGTCCAGACAAAATGATGCCATCATGGTAGTGGTGGACAAGTTGAGCAAGTCCACTCACTTCATTCCTGTCAAATCGACTTGCAAGGAAATAGATATTGCCAACATCTTCATGAAGGAGATATTTAGATTGCATGGCATGCCTAGGGAGATTGTATCTGACAGAGACATGAAATTCACTTCAAGCTTTTGGAAATCTTTGATGGCTGGTTTTGAGACTAAATTGTTGTTTAGCATAGCCTATCACCCTCAAATTGATGGATAGATAGAAAGAGTAAACCAAATATTAGAAGACATGCTAAGAATTCATGTAATGCATCAACCTAAGAAGTGGGAAGACTACATGCCACTGGTAGAATTTGCCTACAACAACGGTTATCAAAAATCACTGAAGATGAGCCCTTTCGAAGCCCTCTATGGTAGACAGTGCAAGACTCCAGTCAGCTAGAGTAATCCAGTGGATAGAATTACAATTGGACCCGACATGCTGAAAGAAATGGAACAACAAGTGATTCAAATAAAGCAAAATTTGAAAATCGCTCAGGATAGACAGAAAAGTTACGTTGACAGAAAGAGAACTCCTAAAGAGTTCAAGACAGGAGACCATGTTTATCTCAGAGTTCCCTGAGAATGGGAGCTTGTGCCAAGCTGACACCTTGGTATTGTGGACCCTTTGAGGTCTTAGATAGAGTGGGACCTGTAGCCTATAGGCTAGCACTTCCTCCCACAATAAAAGCACATGATGTTTTCCATGTTTCATTATTGAAGAAGTATGTACATGATTCTAATCATATAATTGACTGGTTTGTGATCTAGGAGCCAGAGGTAGAATTCATGCCAGAACCTCAATGCATCCTAGACAGGAAGGAAAACCCACTCAGGAACCGAACCATTACATAGGTCAAGGTGCAGCGGAAACACTTTGGCCTTAATGAGTCTACATGGGAAATGGAGGATGCCATGATACATGCATATCCATTTTTGTTCACTTCTGTATATACAGAGCATGTTGACAGATAGAACATCGAGGATGATGTTCCTTTAAGGGGGAGGGAATTGTAACACCATGTTTCCCCCAGTTTGTAAATATAACTATAATGGCCAAGAGACTATGGAAAACTCAATATGTGTGAATGTTTGATTCGAGGGACCTTTGTATAAAAGGTCAATGAATGTACATTCTGTTATTTACTAGAAAATGGATAAGTGTTGCATGACTGTTGGAAGGGGGGGTGTACTAAGAAAGACCACGAATGCTATGAAAAGGGATGGTGAAGGGGACCATGAATGGTTGCGTTAACCTTCACCAAACCAATACCTTACTGGATTTAATTGGTCAGGACTAGAACAATCCTCTGACCCAGAAAAGAATTACAGTCAAGCTGGTAGGTGGGAAGACCTCCTCAAAAGTTAATGAGGGGATGGGGTAGAGCACCCACGTGTAAGGATTCCAGACCTGACCACGGGCTGGGAATTCGAGCCACACACAACCTTGCTGAAAGAGGCAAGAAAGAAAGATGTGGTGGGGAGAGAACGACTGCGAAGAGTGTAGAGACGTGAAGGGAAGCTCTCGGGGTTCAAGGAAGAACTGGGTGATAAGTTTTTTGGTCACGGGGAGATCGCTAGCAGGGTTATGATACAAGATGATAAACAAGGCTAGTCCTCCTTGCTTGGTATCATGTAAACTGTTGCCAAGATCCAGCGGGAGGAGGAGAGTAACCTCCATCCCTACTATCGTTGAGATGAAAGAAAGGATTTTATCGCAGAGCATCGTGGTCTAGCTCGGGGGTGGCTAGTTGTAAATCTGTTAGGAGTGACTAAGCCTATGGTTGGGTGGAAACGGGCACCCCTTTCAGCAGTCGCTCCACGTTGTCTGGTTCTGATAAGTATCTTCCCTGTTTTATGTATTTAACTGAAATAATAGATGAATGCTTGGATTCACACATATGTGTATTTATAAATGGATTCTGTGTGGAATGGTTATGATATGTGTATGCCTTCATCTCTTTGTGAACTTACACTTCCGACTGATAGTCTGTATGCCCAACTTAGCTCCCGAGGCTTCCTGGGACATAATCTTGTAAGACGGTCGAGATAGGAGATATCGTGACAACCTGAACCTGTCTGCCTGAGGAGGATACCTCTTCTAGACCCCTTGTCGTGCGACCGAAATTGCAGACCCAAGTCCTTAACCATTTCATAGTAAAGCTCAAGAAGGATAACGAAGTTAAAGCCTTGAAAAGGGGAAGTCTTTTCATTTGGAAGACGAGTGGACAAGATTTGTTCGAGAGGACCAGTATGACCAATACCCAAGAACCTTAGGATAAGCCTGAGGAAGCTATGTCCCCTTGGCTTCGGAGCTCCGGGAGTTCGGGACTTTAGAGTATGACCGGCCTCACCAGCCTTATACTAGCTGAAGGTAACTAGGAGACTTAGTTTCCTGTAAGGTTGACCAATGTTAGGCGGTTGTCCAGGTGGTTAGGTGGACCTGCTTGACCAACTAGACCAGGATCTGAAACCCCGAAGGTCGAAGCCGCGAAGGACCCAGAACCGTAGATCGATGGACCCTTCAGATCCTTTCCCAGCCGTTGATATATAGGGGACACGTGGTGCTAGCCCCTTTAATTCAGAGATTGGGCACTTCGGGAGGTGAGAAGAGTTTGCATAGAAATACTCCCAAATGTCGAATCCCCGAGGTAACCAAAGCTGTAGATCTATAAGTCTACATGACTATATCTCGACCGTGAGATATGAGGAATGTAGAAGCTCGTCAGTCCGGGGTGATGAGGTGTAGTGACGCCACCCAGGATGACGTCGACCCCATCTTGACGTGCCATGTGTCACCTGGATTCGTGTGCATCACGTACCCTGTAGGCCCATTGAAACGTAACATGTGTCACCCTGTCCCCTTCTACGTGTTAGTTCCTGATATGTGTCCTCCTAGCCAACGTGGTTGGTGAAGTGATCGAGACTCCGGGACTTCGGGACTCCAAAGGGTCTGGGATATAGTATGATAGAGAGACCGAATGATACGGAGGCTGGAGCCATGTGGTGAGCTTACGGGACTTCGGAAGTTCAGAACTTTGGGTGGTCTCGTGCATATATAGTAAAGAGGCGTGAAGCGCCGAACTCCCCCACAACTGATATAGGAGAAAGAGAGTAAGTCCCACCATGGGATCGGGCAGTGGATGGTCTTCCACCGTGGAGAAAGGAACTTGGAAATAACACGTGTGAGGTGGATCCACATGGCACCCCAACCAATGAACGCCTGAAGAACATCGGAAAGGTATATCCGCCAGTTCAGAGCTCGGGTTTGAGCATGGAGACCGTGGTTAGAAAACTTTGGACAAGCAGAGTATGGTAGAAACCCCGAATGAAGGATTTGATCACTTAAGGAGAACAAAATTTTGATGCCCCATACCTAGGAAAGTCACTTAGAGCTCGGGTGTGTTACAAAACCACACGACAAAATTAAAATGACTCATATTATTTAGCCCTTATCCAAACTGAAAAGACACAGAAAGGAAAATGATGAGTTCATCTCATTATATGCAAAACATAATTATAATTCCGTTGCTCATCTAAAGCCCTATTTCTGTGCAAGTATAAAAAAGTGTGGGCAGATTTAAGTATTTAATGATCTATCCTATAAAAAAGTGTGGACATATTTATGTATTTAATGATCTATCCTAGAGAATCTTGCTGCTCTTAGTAAACAATAATAAAGCTATAACAACATTAATTATCTGTTTACTAGGAGTTCAACCATGTTTCTTCATATAGTAGAGACAACATTCACAGCTTCTTTATTAGGTTATTAGAATTTTTGTGTAGTCCTTGTGGCATATTGGCTAATTTTAATGCAAGAAAAAGCTGTCTTAATTAATTTGTGAGTCTAAGAAGAGTAGGAGATCCTCAAAATTGTTGTAATGAGCAACATCCATTCCACCTGTACATTGTGGCATATTGGCTAATTTTAATGCAAGAGAAAGCTGTCTTAATTAATTTGTAGATGCTTTTTGTTGTATCACCATCATCTATTTTATAGAAATCACCCATGTGGGATTTATAATAAGAATTTTTTTTATGTATCCATGTTTCGCTTACCAGTTTACTGTTTCCATGTCTTTATAGAAAGTAATGGGGTGCAATTATCAAATGTGCATAGAGAAGGCAATTTCAGGGTTTCAGTCTGTGTATAATCGATAGAGATATTTAGATAGACTAACCACCAATATGTATAAACCAAACCAATTAAATACTGGCATAAAAACCACTAGCGACTGAACAACAGAGCGATTTGGATTCTTGGTCTTTCAACTAGCAGATTGGAGAAGGAGTAAGCTAACTCGGGAGTAAACAGACCCATTTTTCAGTCAAAACAATGGGTCTGAATCTGGTCAGATTTTCAGGGGTAGCTTGAGTTTCGTATGGATCAAATTCCATGCTTTTCAAAATCTTATCTTAAGGGTTTTGCTCCATTTTAAACAAATCCAGATGCTCAGAAAATCAACCAGAATTTTGGATTGGCCGGAAATTTAAAACCGCATTGCCAAAAATCCTGTCAAAAAAGTAACTGGGGAGGGAAGATTACTCACAAGTTAGCCCACACCTCAAGTTAGCCCACACCTATTGGGGAACACTATAATCATTATCAAGAAGATCCCTTTATCCATTTTCAGTCTTTTGCTCCTGAATGTGAAATGGTTTGGACTGTAATATGAGGCGATCTGAATCGTAGGTTAATTGTTGTCTATAGGTGAGTTAAAGGAGGAATTGCAACTTTTAATGTTAACACAACCAACACAATTATATCCAAAACCAACATATCACAAGCACAAAGAATCCAGATCATTCTAATTTGGAGAACCCGTTTGATCATTAACACAAGACCTCTGATCATTATGTTTTCTTCAACAACTGAAGGAGATTACTTACTCTGCGTCCAAAGAAACCTTGCATCTTTGTTTGGTGTCTAAGAAACCAGTGTTTGGCTTAGGTATATAACCAAATTGTGTAGAGAAATCTTGTGATTTTAGTAATATAAAAAAAATAAACATCTTACCAGTTGCAATTAGAAATCGCACCATACCAAAGTAACCTTAATTTTGTACTCTATTGACCAGGTGATCCAAGGAGGTAAACCTGACCAGATCGTAATGTGGAAGGGTTTCATTACAAGATCATCCAATTTTCTTAGACGAGTAGTGACCCAGAAATTAGCTAAACCGAAAGAGATTTTGCAACCGTGGTATACTTTGTTGGGATTAACCAGTAATCCAACTCTGGAACATGCACAGTGTACAAGATTGATTTGGATTCAAAGAGTATCATGGCCCTTAAAGGAGTACAACCTGCAAAGACTTGCGAGGAAGAGAATAGTGTACAGTAAACAAACAAACAGATTAACCAACAGAGTATTGCGTAGGGTCGTTACACATAAAAACAAACTACAGAATTTGTGTGCACAGTTTGAAGATAACAGTAAACTATAATAGAACAAAAAATAATTGCTCTGTTACAAAACTTAACCAGAACTCCTATCCCTCAGAGTTACCCAGATTTTAACTCAACATCAAATGTTAATAAAATAGTATTCTACAGGCATCATCACGAAGCAGAAACATAATTTGAAACACCATATTTATAAACTTAACTTATATGTTGAAATTACAGACCAACAAGCAGAGGAGCGAACGATTCAACCAATTATTTATACTGCTGGATTCTTGACTAGAGAGCAGCACAGAGGCACCCACGTACCTGCCCCACACAACACAACGAGAACCTCATTCTCTGTTGTATAGTACCTCAAAGATTACTCTTTTTCTTGTTATTCCGTTGTGTGCATAGAAGGTCCATGCTGTTATCTCAAGTTTCAACAGAGTTATCCATGGTTTCTTGTCTTTTCCTCAAGGTATAGTGTTGTAATAATGAGAGGGGGAGGTGAATCAATATTTCCTTTTTTTTTTCAATTAACAGTTACTTTTTATATTTTATTGATTATCACAATAAATCAACAATGAATTGTATGCAAAATCAATTATATAAATATATTTAACATCTATTACAAGGTTTTATAAAGAATAGTGAAGGACACCAATCCTCTTTAGAGCACCAACTCTAGAAGACACAGATCCTCTTCTTTAGGGCACCAACTCCCTTGTATTTAGGGCACCAACCCTAGGAAGCACCAACTTCCTTGTTTTTTACAATTTTCTTAGTAAGGATATGAATCCTTCCATGCTCCTTCCTTCCACCCTCACTGCATAAGAACCAACAATTCTTCTTCTTGGACTTTGCTTTTGTTTTGATCTTCTTATCTAGACTGCATAGACACTTTCTTCTCACCACTCTTTCTCGTTTATATACTCTTCCAAGTGGTGTGAGCCATGAAACATTGTGTCCCTTTGTTTGGACCATCACACCTCTTCATTAACAATAACCTCGTTTGTTTTTTATTTATTCAAATATTATCGAGAAGCCTTTTCAATTTAATGAAAAATTGTTTTCATTAATCGATCACATGATCAATTTCATTTAACTTAATTTCATGTCTCTGCACATATTGCAAAAATCAATTATGTAGAGGCGCTTCCTTCAAACCATTTACATGTGACCATCTGTGCATAACCATGGGCTTATTGTCTAAGCGATGCCTTTTCTTTCACCCTTTGTTTCTTTATTCCATACGAGCGTAGGTGGTGACCAGGCGCTAAGCCAAGTGAGTGCTTGATCACTTATCAAAATCAACGATCACGTTTTAATGTCATGATGAGATGGACGGTTCTCATTTACTTCAGAACTTCGGCTATTTGTGGCTCCTGAATTATGGAGTAGAAATTCCTCCAGAGTGATTACCTACCGAATAAGTCATAAAGCGATGGTCACTGCTTGCTGTCGGTTAACACCTCCACTTTCGCTATCCTTCCACTACACTTGATCATCGGTTGAGAGCACTCCCGAAGTAGATCAACAATTAGCATTGACTTCGGCCTTCAATGCTTCGGGTGTTTTCTCCTTCACAGTTCTTCATTCTTCTAGAGTTTGTTTCGCCGAAGTAGATCGGACAGTTGGATTTTATTTGCACGATGAATGGTTCTCATTCATTTCAGAACTTTGGGACTTCGGGTATTTGCTGGTGGTGAAACTCCCAAAGTAAAAACTCCCGGAGTGATGTAACTTGCTGACCTCACTTGTTGATGTGGCACTTGCCGAGTGGCTGCCACGTGTCACCTAGATTTGTGATTTACATGTACTTGAAATGTCGATTTCATCTTGACACTTGTCATTCTCTAACTGTGCCACATGTCCTTGCTGACGTGGTCTGCTGACGTAGATCACCTGATGTGGCACATGTTCTTCTCATGGATCTAATGGTTGTCCTAACTCCCGAAATGTATTTCAGATCGACAACTGAGAGAGACTTTGGAACTTCGGCCTTCGGGTGAACTCATATGTTTTGAGCCCTTTTTCTCCGAAGTGGTCAGCGTCGAAGTTGACCACTATTTTAATCCAACGGCTATCATGTATTGTCCAGAGATGATGGTCCTCATTTACTTCGGGACTTCGGGGCTCCGGCCTTCGTCTTTGCTTATCCTATCCTTCCATTTTATATAGATTGGACGGTCAATACGACTCCCAAAATATTTCTCAGATTGGACGACTCATGTCCTCTTTGGAATATTTGTGGCTTACATTGTCCTTCCACTTTACTCGATCCAACGATTGATATATTATTTGAAGTGTTCCTCGGATCAGACGATTCATGTCCACTTCAAGACTGCAGCATTCAGGTAATCTTACCTGTTCTCAACCCTTTTCTGCCGAAGTGGTCAGTGCCGAAGTTTCACCACTGTTGATCTAACGGTTCCCCTTTTCTATTCCAGATCAACGACTAATACTTAACTCTAGATCAAATCCTGATCTAACGACTGAGAAACATCCCGAAGCTCCTGCTTCAGATCTGATGGTCCTTCTTTAACCTGAAAAATATTAACTCAATCCAATGACTATCGAGAAATCGGGTATTCGGGATCTCAGGCCTTTTTCCTTGCTTATCCTATCATTCCACTCAACTTGATCCAACGATCAGGATACTTCCAGATCCGACGGTTGACGGGAGTTCGTGACTCTAGGGCTTCGGCCTTGGTAGTGAAATTGATGCCAACCGTAGATATATTGACAGATGACCATCGACGATCGATGTGGATTGCGGAACCGTAACTTGCGCGTGGTTTATCCCGTTGCCCAAACTCTGCAATTTGAAGTTGTGCGATTGTTGGTGGATCAACCACAATCGTTGATCTTTGAGTCGATGAGATCTGACGGTTTAGACTAATTGCGGAATTGGAAATAATGTGTAGATTAATTCTCCCTTCGCACTCCGCAATCAATCCCTGTCCTTGATCTGGAGCTTGCATATCTAACGGTCCTGGTTTGTCCTGTGGGTATTTCAATCTCGATCATGTTTCTGCACTGCGCTTTCCCTTCTGAGCTTCATGTGTGTCATCAACTATTGACATCAATGACAGTATGTCCAACAATCTCCCCCTTTGTCATTGAGGGAAACACTCTAACTTCATACAAACTCTCCCTGTGATGATGCTTTTCTCTATGAAGTTACTCTCCCCCTTTGATATCAATGGCAAAGGGTTTATCCCCCTATGGTAATGCTCTGTCTGTCTGTATGTTGCTTACCAGAATTTGAACTTGGGTAACTCCTCCTGCAATCATACGTTGCCTGTCATAACTAAATGACTCCCCCTGTCAATCTTCTCTCTCTACTTCTAACCTCTCTCCCCCTTTGTTTCTGAAGCAATAGTTCTTCTTGACAAGATCTCTCCCCCTGTCATTTCTACAGGATGCCATGTATACCACTATATACATCCTACTGTTTCTGCTGTGGATACTGTTGTCCTACTCGAACACTGAGCAATTGAATCTTATACTTTTCAAACGACCTTTCGACCTGTCCATTGCTTCTCATCGATCTCTAACCAAATGCATCCGTCTTTATCCAAGATGCTTCTTTACTGTACACTGCTTCTTAAAGTGATATGAGAGACTTTATATTTTGCTTGCCACATGACTTATCTTGCTGATAGAATGTATTATACTCAACTAGAATTGATCTATTTATCCAACCAACTCAGGCACACATTGATCAACCAATATATCTTTCATATTTTCTCTTTCACAACCACTATCTCTGAAATTTTAGTTTCCAATCTTTTTATTTTTAGATTTGTACTTAGTCTATCTTCATCATCACCTCACTGCTGCAGAATTTCCATTCATTCCATTTCTTGCTCACATAGTAACTTCCATTTAGGGTTTTGTCCACTTGTAACCATTCTGAGACCAATACATAACATGTATTGTTCCTGGGCAGATAAAGACCTGCAATAAACTATGTCAGATCTTGCATAGAGTTGTATCATTAAAACATGATGCTTTCGATGATCCTATTCATTTTCAATGCTCATAGGAGCATCGACAAGAATGAATTTTAGGTCTTCCCTAATTTCTCCTTCCCTTCTTTGTTTTTAATTTTTCTTTGAGAAGGAGTTTCATTGTACCATTAAAATAGGATTGAAAAATTTATGAGATAATCATCACTCAATTCTTCTGGTTGTTTTACTGTTGAAGATTCATCATCAATGTCACTATTATGTGCACTAGAATCTTCTTTATCCTTGTCTTGAGAATATTCCTCTATTAATTTCCATTTGTTGGGTAATGGATAATCTTCTTCTGATCCAACGACCATCATGTATTGTCCATATCCGATGGTCCTCATTCACTTCGGGACTTCGACCTTCATCTTTTCTTATCCTATCCTTCCACTTTATATAGATCGGATGATCAATATGAMTCCCGAAATATTTCTCAGATCGGACGACTCATGTCCTCTTTGGAATATTTGTGGCTTACAATGTCCTTCCACTTTACTCGATCCAACAATTGGTGTATTATTCAAAGTGTTCCTCGGATTGGACGATTCATGTCCAGTTCGAGACTTCGACCTTMAGGTAATCTTACTTGTTCTCAACCCTTTTCTGTCGAGGTGGTCAACGTTGAATTTTGACCACTGTTGATCTAACGGTTCCCCTTTTCTATTCCAGATCAACAACTAATACTTAACTCTAGATCAAATATTGATCTAACGGTTGAGAAACATACCGAAGCTCTTGCTTCAGATCTGATGGTCCTTCTTTAACCCGAAAAATATTAAATCAATCCAACAACTATTGAGAATTCAGGGATTTAGGATCTTAGGCATTTTTCCTTGCTTATCCTATCCTTCCACTCAACTTGATCCAATGGTCGAGATACTTCCAGATCCGATGATTGACAGGATTTTGTGACTTCGGGGCTTCGGCCTTGGTAGTGAAATTGATTCCAACCGTAGATCTATTGGCGAGTGACCATCGATGGTCTGTGTGGATTGCATAACCGTAACTTGTGCATGGTTTATCCTTTTGCCCAAACTCCGCAATTTGAAGCTGTGCGATTGTTGGTGGATCAACCACAGTGGTCGATCTTTGAGTCGATGAGATGTGACGGTCTAGACTAATTGCACGATTGGAAATAACGTGTAGTTCAATTCTCTCTTCACACTCTACAATCAATCCCTGCCCTTGATCTAGCGCTTGTGTATCCAACGGTCCTGGTTTGTCCAGTGGAGATTTTGATCCCAATCACATTTCTGCACTGCGATTTCCCTTATGAGATTCATGTGCGTCATCGGCTGTTGACATCATTGACAATACATCAATGGCAATATGTCCAACAATATCCCCCTTTGTCATTGAGGGAAACACTCTAGCTTCATACAAACTCCCCTATGATGATGTTTTTCTCTATGAAGTTACTCTCCCCCTTTGACATCAATGGCAAAGGGTTTCTCCCCCTATGGTAATGCTCTATCTGTCTGTATGTTGTTGACCAAAATATGAACTTGGGTAACTCCTCCTACAATCATATGTTGCTTATCATAACTGAATGAATCCCCCTGTCAATCTTCTCTCTCTGCTTCTAACTTCTCTTCCCCTTTGTTTCTGAAGGGGTAGTTCTTCTTGACAAGATCTTATTGATATTATGGTAGCTGTGGGAGGTATTTACCTCCACGTGTGAACCTGACGAGAATAGAAGAATCCGGAAAGAAAGATAAAACCTAATGAGTTGGCTAATAACCCTAGAAGACTTGTTGGCTCAAGAAGATAATATGTATTAGGTTATTAGCCTCCAAGAGAAGAAGTCGGCCATAAGAATTAATATATACTGAACAGACAGATACCCAGAAGGAGAAGTCGGCCCTAGTAAGTCTGCCAAAACCACTATAAATACAGGGTGCCAGTCTCTCATTTGACACATCTCAATAGTTGCAGAGAGCCAGTTCTGCGCAGTGCAGTTGCAGTCTTGTGCACAGGTTTGGAGGAGAGCTGTTGGTGTAGCTGCTGCAGCTAGCAGTTATGTTTTGGCTTGGTCTATCTCTTGGCTAGGGTTTGGACTATCTAATCATCTCTTGTTGGTGTGTTATCCTTGGGGAAAGGTGTGCTACCCTTTGTTTGGCTATCTAGCCTAGGGTTTGCTTCCAGAATGATTCTCTGTCAAAGTTAAGGTGCTTGGAGGGTGGCTTCGGCCTATGGTTGGGTGACAAGGGTATTGTCAATGGTAAAACGAGAACACATCTTTCATATTCTAACATATCTCTCCCCCTATCATTTCTACAGGATGTCATGTATACCACTATATACATCCTATTGTTTCCGCTGCAGACATTGTTGTCCTACTGGAACACTGAGCAAATGAAGCTTATAATTTTCAAACAACCTTTCGACCTGTCCATTGCTTCTCATCGATCTCTAACTAGATGTATCTGACTTTATCCAAGATGCTTCTTTACTATACACTGCTTCGTAAATTCATCCGAGAGAATTTATATTTTTCTTGCCACATGACTTATCTTATTGATATGATGTATTCTATTCAAATTGAATTGATCTATTTATCCAACCAACTCAGGCACGCATTGATCAACCAATATATCTTTCAGATTTTTTCTGTCACAACCATTGTCTCTGAAATTTCGGTTTCCAGTCTTTTTATTTTCAAATTTGTACTCAGTCTATATTCATCATCACCTCACTGTTGCAGAATTTCCATTCATTCCATTTCTTTCTCACATAGTAACTTCCATTTAGGGTTTTGTCCACTTGTAACCATTCTGAGACCAATACATAACCTGTACTGTTCCTGGGCAGATAAAGACCTGCAATAAACTATGTCAGATCCTACATAGAGTTATATCATTAAACCATGATGCTTTYGATGATCCTATTCATTTTCAATGCTCATAGGAGCATCAACAAGAATGAATTTTAGGTCTTCCCTAATTTCTCCTTYCCTTCTTTGTTTTTAATTTTTCTTTGAGGAGGAGTTTCATTGTACCATTAAAATAAGATTAAAAAATTTCTGAGATAATCATCACTCAATTATTCTGGTTGTTCTACCGTTGAAKATTCATCATCAACGTCACTATTATGTGCACCAAAAGCTTCTTTATCCTTGTCTTGAGAATATTCCTCTATTAATTTCCATTTCTTGGGTAATGGATAATCTTCTTGTATGACATTATCAAGTTTTGGAGTTGTGTCAAATTTTTCTTTAGGAGTTTTTGTATCTTGAGTTTGATCTACTTTATATGCATAGCTTTGATTACTATATTCCTTATTAGAAGTTTTACCCACCAATCTCCTATTATTAACGTCATCAATTTCAGGAGCAATATTTTCATCATCTTTCTTGTTTGGTACTTCAAAATTTCTTTTCCATGTCTTCTTATTCTGTTTGTTAGGGTTTCCTATTTTTATGGATTGCATTGGTAATCTACATTCCATGGTTTTATGACCATAGTTGTTTCATTTTTTACATTCAATATTGAAGTTTTGCAAAGGAGTAAATGAGTTGTAGTTTCTCTTCTTTGTATTGTACCTATTGTTATTATATCTTTGGATATTTCTGTTTTTGTATTGTCCATAAGCTTTGCAGTGTACTGCCTTATGCCCAAAATTATTGCAAGAGTAACATTATCCAATGAATAGATATTTATTAGGGGGATTCCTTCTGGTGATTGTATTCTTCCTGTCATTTATTACTTTAGTAGGGAATGTTGATTTCTGTTTATGTGGAATAGTGTTCAATGGTATCATATTTTCCTTTTTATCTTCTCTTCTTAAGGACCCCTTTAGAGCATCTGCATAACTAATTGGTCTTTTGACAAATCCTTGTGATGTAGAAGTTGAGTCTTGGGTGTATCCCAAACCAGTCTTGTTGTTTGGTGACATTTGGCTACTGATAATTTCATCCAAGATCTTTGAACTATTTCCAAAGTTTGATTTCTTCTTTTCCTTCTCAAGTTCACTTTTTAGCAGCTTGATCTTAGCGTCCAGTTTCTCACATGCTTGTTTTTTTATCACTAAGTTGTTTTAAAATGATTTCTTCAGTTTTATTAGCTTCTAGGAGCTGAGACTTCAAATCACTGATGGTTTGTTCTGACTCTTTGAGGGTTTTGGTAACTTCCCTCTCTCTTGATTTAGTAGCTTCTTTAATCTATAGAATCTCTCTTCTTAGTGTTACACATCAAAATTATTCACTTCAATTATGACCCATTATCGTCATTACTAGTGTCGCAAGTGCCACATTTTTGGTCGCAAGTCTCGCAAGTGTCACAAACATCATATTGTCATCTTGCCTATATCGTGTATTTAACGACATCATAAGGACACTTAAGACACCTTCAAAGACTAGTTTAGGAAGGATAAATTATCTGATGAGGAGTACAAAGCATTTACCATGAAGAAAACCACTTAAAAATGATTTTTGGAAGGCAGCGCTCCACTACCCACTGTCAGGGAGTGCTAACGCTCCCTAGCCTCCTTTGGGGGAGTGTTGCAACACTCTGTACACCCTTCTGGGGGAGCGCTAGGCTTTTCTGAAGAAATTTTGGGTAGCGCTCCCCTATCCACTATTAGGGAGTGCCAACGCTCCCTAACCTTCTTTGGGGGAGCGTTGCAACGCTCTGTGTACCCTTTTGGGGGAGCGTTGGCCTATTTGGGAGTGTTATGTTGTTGAGAAAATCAGGGGAAGATCCCCCTTATCTTGGAAATCAGTTGGATTCGAATATGAGGTCAAGGCTCGATCTTAGGAAAGATCCAAAACTAAAGGAGAAGAATCCTCAACTTATCCCAAGAATCTCTTAAGTGGTTAGGCCTCTCCAAGCCTATATAAGGAGGCCTCTACATGGTGAAAGAGGAGACATTGTAAAGAATCAAACTTATGATCTCATAAGGGAGATATCATTGAAGCATCATCATTCTGTGTGTGGATTATTTGAGCAAGGGTCTGGACAAAGAGAGCTTGGTGAAGCTGCTGCACCTACACCTATGGATGTAAGCATTTTACTTTGTTTTCATTAATATAAATATGTGCTTGGCATGTTTCCTTTAAGTTTGTGTATGTTTCATGAACTTGTTTCTTTTGATAGATCTATTATGAAGCTAATCATGGTAGAGTAGGAAGTATGTTTCGTTGTTGTTGCTCATTGTATTTTAGGACATTCTGAAGAACTTGGAGATCAAGATTAGCCTGGATCGAGCAAAGACAAACGTCGGTAAATGTATTTACCTTTCTTTATTCTTCTTCCTTGAATAGTTTATCTTCATGAAAATGAATGTCAGTGTCCATATTAGCACCTTTCTGTCTTGGTTATAGGGGTCTAGTATCCAAGAGGAAATCCACTTGTCCGCAAGGGGATTTTTCTATAACACTTAGTACCTTGTTTTGTTTTTTAGTTTTTCCCATTTCTTCAATTACACTAAGGATTTCTTCTTCAAAGTTCCCTTTTTCTTCATCTTTTGAATGTTTATCATCTTGAGTTTTCATTCCCATAAACAAAAGCTCTGAATATTTATCTTCACTTATGTGTGAAGAGTTGATGTCTTCTTTAGAGTATAATTTTTTCTTTTTCTTATAAAATTTCTTCTTGTTTTGGTTTTCCTGGTTGTGAATTTATTCATCATTTTCCTCCTGTATGGGATAGGGACATTTGTTGGCAAAGTGTCCAATTCTGCCACAATTGAAACATTTGAAAGGTAACTTTCCTTTATATTTTCCAAGTCCTTTATGTAGTTTCTTTATAAAGTTGGTCTCTTCTACATCTAATATATCTGATAACTTATCATTAGTCTTTTGATCATGCCTCATATTTGTCTTAGAATGCTTTAAATGTTCTTTCATCTTTTGTTGATTTATCATTCCTTGTTCTCATTTCATATGCTGTAAAAATTCCATGAAGCTGATCAACTGTGAGTGTCCTTAGATCAATTCTATCTTCAATTGTATAAATCTTTGCATCATATCTCATAGGTATGATCTTAGTATTTTTTACACAATAGGTCTATCTGTAAGTTCTTCTCCTCCCGCTCTGATTGAGTTAACCACTTCATCTACCCTATGAAAGTACTCAACAATATTTTCTTCTTCTTTCATTTTCAGATTTTCAAACTAAGTTCTATAGGTCTATAGTTTGGCTTAGTTTGGCTTCCTTGACTTTGTCATCTCCTTCATATATAACCTCCAACTTATCCCAGATTTCTTTGGTTGATTTACAATGCATAACCTTCACATATATAGAATTAGTCAACTCTCCTAGAATTCCATTAACTTCTCTCGAGTTATCATTACAATTTTTTTTTCCTGCACCGTCTTTGTGTGGATTAGTTGGTACAGTGTAACCATCTTCAACAGATTTCTAGATATCAAAACCAAGAGCCAACAATAAGTTTTTCATTCTTACCTTCCATAGAGCATAGCCTCCTCCATTGAACAATGGTGCTTTGTTGCTAGATATTCCCTCTTGTTTATCCATCTTCAGGATCTACCTTCTAGTTGTTAGACTGTGCTGAAGGCATCCACTCTGATACCAATTGTTGGAATACTGAGTGTGGGGGGGGGGTGTGAATCAATATTCCCTCCCTTTTTCAATTAACAATTAATTTTTATATTTTATTGATTACCACAATAAATAAATAATGAATTGTATGCAAAATCAATTATATAAATATATTTAACATCAATTACAAGGTTTTATAAAGAATAGTGAAGGACATCAATCCTCTTTAAAGAACCAACTCTAGGAGACACTGATCCCCTTCTTTAGGGCACCATCCCTAGGAAGCACTAACTCCCTCATCTTTAGGGAAGCAACCCTATGAATCACCAACTCCCTTGTATTTAGGGCACCAACCCTAGGAAGCATCGACTCCCTTGTATTTAGGGAACCAACCCTAGGAAGCACCAACTCCCTTGTTTTTTACAATTTTCTTAGTAAGGATATGAATCCTTCCATGCTCCTCCCTTCCACCCTCACTGCATAAGAACCAACAATTCTTCTTCTTGGACTTTTCTTCTATTTTGATCTTCTTATCTGGACTGTATAGACACTTTTTTCTCACCACTCTTTCTTGTTTATATACTCTTCCAACTGGTGTGAGCTATGAAACATTGTGTCCCTTTGTTTGGACCATCGCACCTCTTCATTAACAATAATATCATTGTTTTTTTTCTTTATTCAAATATTATCGAGAAGCCTTTTCAATTTAATGAAAAATGATTTTCATTAATCGATCATAGGATCAATTTCATTTAACTTAATTTCATGTCTCTACAAATATTGCAGAAATCAATTATTTAGAGGTGCTTCCTTCAAACCATTTACATGTGACCATTTGTGCAGAACCGTGGGCTTATTGTCTAAGCGATGCCTCTTCTTTCGCCCTTTGTTTCTTTATTCTATACGATCGCAGGTGGTGACTAGGGGCTAAGCCAAGCAAGTACTTGATCACTTATCAAAATCAATGATCACGTTTTAATTTGATGAGATGGACGGTTCTCATTTACTTCGAAACTTTGGCTATTCGTGGCTCCTGAATTATGGAGTAGCAATTCCTCCAGAGTGACTACCTACCGAATAAGTCATAAAGCGGTGGTGACCACTTGCTGTCGGTTAACACCTCCACTTATGCTATCCTTCCACCATGCTTCATCATCTGTTGAGAGCACTCCTAAAGTAGATCAACGGTTAGCGTTGACTTTGGCTTTCGACACTTCCAGTGATTTCTCCTTCACAGTTCTTCAATCTTCTGGAGTTCATTTCGCCGAAGTAGATTAGACGGTTGGATTTTATTTGCACGATGAACGGTTCTCGTTCATTTCAAAACTTCGGTTATTTGCTGGTGGTGAAACTCCCAAAGTAAAAACTATCGGAGTGACGTAACTTGCCGACGTCACTTGTTGACGTGGCACTTACCGAGTGGTTTCTACGTGTCACTTAGATACATGATTTACACGTACCTGAAATGTCTATTTCATGTTGACACTTGTCATTATCTGACAGTGCTACGTGTCCTTACTAACGTGGTATGCTGATGTAGATAACCTAATGTGGCACATGTTATTCTCCTGGATCTAATGGTTGTCCTAACTCCTGAAACGTATCTTAGATCGATGACTGAGAGCGACTTCAGAAATTTGGGCTTCGGGTGAACTCAAATGTTCTGAGTCCTTTTTATCTAAATTGGTCAGTGCTAAAGTTGACCACTATTTTGATACAACAACCATCATGTATTGTCCAGATCTGATGGTCCTCATTTACTTTCAGAATTCGGGGCTTCGACCTTCGTGTTTTCTTATCCTATTTGTTATCACGTAATCCTGTCAGGACCTTGGGGGTCTGCATTTTCTAACTATGTCTATAATATTCTCGTCTTTCCCCCTTCTGGAGACTTGATCATGTTTGTCTCATCCCTCCCGGCATGAATTTTTCTTTCATTCGCCGTCGTCTTTTCAATCGACCGATTTTTCCTTGTCAATATGCCCAAAAGAGCTCGGTCCTGAATTTCTCTGTCTCTTATAAATGGCTGATCCCTACTGCTTCTACCTCCATCACTGAACCTTTGTCTTCTCGAACCTAAGTCTAGTCGGCCAAGTCTCCATTTTCACTATCCACAACATCGAGAGTGGTGGAACAGTGACCCAAATCAAGTGAGCGGGGAAAGATCATTTTGCAGCGACTAGGATCCACCGATGCAACATATCAAAGGTCATCGGGTAGTTGGAGCCGTGAAGTTGCTCGAAGTTTA
The DNA here is from genome assembly GCA_032191745.1 of Picea mariana. Lineage (NCBI taxonomy): Eukaryota > Viridiplantae > Streptophyta > Pinopsida > Pinales > Pinaceae > Picea > Picea mariana. Next base: position 38,479 of record JASDQU010012394.1, read on the forward strand.
GTGCCAGGGCAGAGGCCTGAGATCAAAGATCCCAAGGCACCGAAATAATCAGAGTTGTTCGATAGAAAGGGGCACGTGTCAGCTGATCCGAGCATCGTGATTTTGTGACTTGGGGTTTCAAGCATGGAGCACAGCACAAACTCCCAAGTCCTGAAATGCCGATCGATTATGTGCCGAAGTGCCGATGCCCCCAGAAGTATTAGCACCAGGACATAGCTAGAGGCCATATGGCAGAACAAAAGGGAGGGGGGTAACATAAGTTTAGCCCCGTCGTGATTTCGGCTACTGGGACTTTGACAGGTGAGGGGTCGCTCCTCCCATTGTATTCGGAATCATCGATATGAGAAACGCGAAAGCACCTCTGGGTTGGGCCCACGGTCCTAGCGCCTGGGCATGAGGTAATAGGGATGGAAAGAGGAGGCTAATTGAATTTAAGCGCTCATTAAGTGACAGGTGATCGTGGCCATTTAATGGAATGAGCCTGGCCGTCGATTTTGAAGGTAGATCTAACCGTTGATTTGGGTGGGCGATTTCATGAAATCACATGTTGGGGGCTATGAGGCTTAGCCTTTGGGAATCCCCGAATTCTGAAATGTCGAAATTCCTTTGAAGATAGGTGTCAGGTCATGGACCTAGGTTACATTGAGGGTGGAGCCAGAAGAAAAGGGAGTTAGTCTCCGGGCCTTGGAGAGCAGGCACATGGTTGTCCCCTATGCATGCAATCTCAGCCACTCTCCATGAAGAAAGAAGTTAATGAAAATTGATCAGGTGGTTGAAACCTCAGTTCAACCCATAAATGGAAGTCATGGAAGGTCTGGAGCAGTCAACCCGTGGTACCCCTTCGGACAGGTTCCTTGTGAGAGCCATGCCGATCTGAACCAGTGTTAGACATGAGATTGCGTGCACAGTCTACGAGAAGATCATGCACACATAAAGCCTTAAATGCAATCGCTCAATGACTCTCCTACTGTCAGGGGTGAATTTCTCTGAGTATATATACTCCATTTTGATATTTTGTAAGGGTTGATGGTAGAGCTACTCTCCCGCTTGTAAATTTTTAACGAGGCCATTGGCTCTCTGGTTATGCTATGTATTTTAGATTTCTTGTTTAATGAAAGTAAACCTCTTTTCATCTCTTTGTAAACTCTGTGTTAAGACACTCAGAATTGGAGGATCCAGTCAAGCGTTGTGATGTTGTAGGATGATGTAGGTTTGATACTGCAATGTTTCACCAATTTTACTCAGTTTCCTATGTTGCCTTTTTCTTTCTTGCACTAAATAGCTCGGAATTGGAGGATCCAGTTGAGCTGTTGCAACTGCATGGTGATGAAGGTTTGATCATCACGTTGTTGGAACTGTGTCCTTTGAAGACACATTTCAGTGTTTGAAACTTGGGCTCGAAAGCATCATTGAGCCTGAGTTTATCTTCTTCAAGTTGCTGGAAGGCCGGATGCCCATAGTAGTCTTGTTCTCATTTTCCCACCAAGTCTTTCCTCTGCTCGCCTTAAAACTCAAATCACTAACTAAAGTTAGATCAAGACCTCACTTGCCTATGCGTGCCAACCCAGTTTTATGAGTTAGAACGATATAATCTTGAGACAGTGTCCATTAGACCACCCTTAATTTTATTCATTGTGACATACAAACTGATGGGTGCTAGGCTTACCTCTGTCGCAATCCAGAGGTGAATTTTGGTGCTAACACTATCCTTCCACTTTATATAGACCGGATGGTCAATATGACTCCCAAAATATTTCTCAGATCGGACGACTCATGTCCTCTTCTGAATATTTGTGACTAACACTATCCTTCCACTTTAATCGATCCAATGGTCAGTATATTATCCGAAGTTTTCCTGATATATGATTCATGTCCACTTCAGAACTTCGGCCTTCGGGTAATATTACTTGTTGTCAACCCTTTTCTACCGAAGTGGTCAGCGTCGAAGTTTGACCATTGTTGATCTAACGGTTCCCCTTTTCTATTCTAGATCAACGACTAATACTTAACTCTAGATCAAATCTTGATCTAACGGTTGAGAAACATCTTGAAGCTCTTGCTTCAGATTTGATGGTCCTTCTTTAACCCAAAAAATATTAACTCAATCCAATGGCTATCGAGAATTTGGGTATTCGGGATCTCATGCCTTTTTCCTTACTTATCTTATCATTCCACAATGGTCGGGATACTTCCAGATCTGATGGTTGACGAGAGTTTGTGACTCCAAGGCTTTGGCCTTGGTAGTGAAATTGATTCCAACTGTAGATCTATTGGCGGGTGACCATCGATGGTCGGTGTGGATTGCGGAACTGTAACTTGCGCATGATTTATTCCGTCGCCCAAACTCCACAATTTGAAGTTGTGCGATTGTTGGTGGATCAACCACAGTCATCGATCTTTGAGTTGATGAGATCTAATGGTCTAGACTAATTGTAACATTGGAAATAACGTGTAGTTTAATTCTCCCTTCACACTCCGCAATCAATCCCTGCTCTTGAAATGGCGCTTGCGTATCCAACGATCATGGTTTCTCCTATGGGGATTTCGATCCCGATCACGTTTCTACATTGCGCTTTCCCTTCTGAGATTCATGTGCATCATCGACTGTTGACATCAATGACAATATGTCCAAAAATATCCCCCTTTGTCATTTAGGGCAACACTCTAACTTCATACAAACTCCCCCTGTGATGATGCTTTTCTATATGAAGTTACTCTCCCCCTTTGACATCAATGGCAAAGGGTTTCTCCCCTTATGGTAATGCTCTGTCTTTATGTATGTTGCTGACCAGAATCTGAACTCGGGTAACTCCTCCTGCAATCATATGTTTCCTTTCATAAATGAATGACTCCCCTTGTCAATCTTCTCTCTCTGCTTCTAACTTCTCTTCCCCTTTGTTTCTGAAGCAACGATTCTTCTTGACAAGATCTCTCCCCCTGTCATTTCTACAGGATTCCATGTATACCACTATATACATCCTACTATTTCCACTGCGGATATTGTTGTCCTACTGGAACACTGAGCAACTGAAGCTTATACTTTTCAAACGACCTTTCGACCTGTCCATTGCTTCTCATCGATATATAACCAGATGTATCCGTATTTATCCAAGATGCTTCTTTACTGTACACTGCTTCTTAAAGTCATACAAGAGACTTTATATTTTGCTTGCCACATGACTTATCTTGTTGATATAATGTATTCTATTCAACTAGAATTGATATAGTTATCCAACCAACTCAGGAACGCATCGATCAACCAATATATCTTTCATATTTTCTCTGTGACAACCACTGTCTCTGAATTTTTGGTTTCCAGTCTTTTTATTTTCAGATTTGTACTTAGTCTATCTTCATCGTCACCTCACTGTTGCATAATTTCCATTCATTTCATTTCTTTCTCACATAGTATCTTCCATTTATGTTTTTTTCCACTTGTAACCATTCTAAGACCAATATTGTTCCCGGGTAGATAAAGACCTACAATAAACTATGTCAGATCCTACATAGAGTTATATCATTAAACCACGATGATTTCGATGATCCTATTCATTTTCAATGCTCATAGGAGCATCAACAGGAATGAATTTTAGGTCTTCCCTAATTTCTCCTTCCCTTCTTTGTTTTTAATTTTTATTTTAGGAGTTTCATTGGGACAACCTCCAACTTGTCCCAGATTTCTTTGGCTGATTTACAATGCATAACCTTCACACATATAGAATTAGTCAACCCTCCTAGAATTCCATTAACTGCTCTTGAGTGGTCATTACATATTTTCTTTCCTGCAACGTCTTTGGGTGGAGTAGTTGGTGTAGTGTAACCATCTTCAACAGATTGCCAGATATCAAAACCAAGAGCCAACAAGAAGTTTTTCATTCTTACCTTCCATAGAGCATAGCCTCCTCCATTGAAAAATGGTGCTTTGTTTTTAGACATTCCCTCTTGTTGATCCATCTTTAGGATCTACCTTCTAGTTGTTAGACTGTGTTGAAGGAACCTGCTATTATACTAATTGTTAGAATACTGAGAGGGGTGGGGTGAAACAATATTCCCTCTTTTTTTCAATTAACAATTACTTTTTATATTTTATTGATTACCACAATAAATCAACGATGAATTGTATGCAAAATCAATTATATAAATATATTTAACATCAATTACAAGTTTTTATAAAGAATAGTGAAGGACACCAATCCTCTTTAGAGAACCAACTCTAGGAGACACATATCCCCTTCTTTAGGGAACCAACCCTAGGAAGCACCAACTCCCTCGTCTTTAGGGAACCAACCCTAGGAATCACCAACTCTCTTGTATTTAGGGCACCAACCCTAGGAAGCACAATTCCCTTGTATTTAGGGCACCAACCCTAGGAAGCACCAACTCCCTTTTTTTTAACAATTTGCTTAGTAAGGATATGAATCCTTCCAGGCTCCTCACTTCCACCCTCACTGCATAAGAACCAACATTTCTTCTTCTTGGACTCTTCTTATGTTTTGATCTTCTTATCTGGACTGCAGAGACACTTTCTTCTCACCACTCTTTCTCATTTGGTGTGAGCTATGAAACATTAACAATAATCTCGTTTGTTTTTTTTTTATTCAAATATTATCGAGAAGCCTTTTCAATTTAATGAGAAATGATTTTCATTAATCGATCACAGGATCGATTTCATTTAACGTAATTTCATGTCTCTGTAAATATTGCATAAATCAATTCTATAGAGGCACTTCCTTCAAACCATTTACATGTGACCATATGCGTAGAACCATGGGCTTATTGTGTAAGCAATGCCTCTTCTTTCTCCCTTTGTTTCTTTATTCCATACGACCTCAGGTGGTAACCAGGCGTTAAGATAAGCGAGTGCTTGATCGCTTATCAAAATCAACGATCACATTTTAATGTCATGATGAGATGGACGATTATCATTTACTTCGAAACTTCGTCTATTCGTGGCTCCTGAATTCTGGAGTAGCACTTCCTCTGGAGTGATTACCTATCGAATAAGTCATAAAGCGGTGGTGACCTATTCTTGTCAGTTAACACCTCCACTTATGTTATCCTTCCACTATGCTTGATGATCGGTTGAGAATGCTCCCGGAGTAGATCAAAGGTTAGCGTTGACTTCGGCCTTTGATGCTTCGAGAGATTTCTCCTTCACAGTTCTTCAATCTTCCRGAGTTCGTTTCATTGAAGTAGATCAGACGGTTGGATTTTATTTGCGCGATGAACGGTTCTCGTTCATTTCGRAACTTCAGGACTTCAGGTATTTGCTGGTGGTGAAACTCCCGAAGTAAAAATTCCCGKAGTGATGTAACTTGCTGACGTGGCACTTGCTGAGTGGCTACCACGTGCCACTTAGATTCATGATTTACAGGTACCTAAAATGCCAATTTCATCTTGACACTTGTCATTATCTAACTGTGCCACCTGTCCTTGCTGACGTGGTCTGCTGATGTAGATCATCTGATGTGGCACATGTTCTTCTCTTGGATCTAACGGTTGTCCTAACTCCTAAAATGTATCTCAGATCGACGACTGAGAGCGGCTTTAGAACTTCAGCCTTTGGGTGAACTCATATGTTCTAAGTCCTTTTTATCCGAAGTGGTCAGCGCCGAAGTTGACCACTATTTTGATCCAACGACCATCATGTATTGTCTATATCCGATGGTCCTCATTTACTTTGGGACTTTAGGGCTYCGACCTTCATCTTTTCTTATCCTATCCTTCCACTTTATATAGATCAGACAATCAATATGACTCTCGAAATATTTYTCAGATTAGACGACTCATGTCCTCTTTGGAATATTTGTGGCTTACACTGTCCTTCCACTTTACTCGATCCAACAATCGATATATTATCCGAAGTGTTCCTCAGATCAGACGATTCATGTCCACTTTGGGACTTTGACCTTTGAGTAATCTTACTTGTTCTCAACCCTTTTCTACCGAAGTGGTCAGTGCCGAAGTTTGACCACTGTTGATATAATGGTTCCCCTTTTCTATACCAGATCAACGACTAATACTTAACTCTAGATCAAATCTTGATCTAACGGCTGAGAAACATCCCGAAGCTTCTGCTTCAGATATGATGGTCCTTCTTTAACCCGAAAAGGATTAACTCATTCCAACAACTATAGAGAATTCGGGTATTCAGGATCTCGGGCCTTTTTCCTTGCTTATCCTATCCTTCCACTCAACTTGATCCAACGGTCGAGATACTTCTAGATTTGACGGTTGACGGGAGTTCATGACTCCGGGGCTTCAGATTTGGTAGTGAAATTGATGCCAATTGTAGATGTATTGGCGGGTGACTATCGACGGTCGGTGTGGATTGCAGAATCGTAACTTGCACGTGGTTTAGCCCGTTGCCCAAACTCCACAATTTGAAGTTGTGCGATTGTTGGTGGATCAACCATAGTTGTCGATATTTGAGTCGATGAGATATGATGGTCTAGACTAATTGAGGGATTGGAAATAACGTGTATTTTAATTCTCCCTATGCACTTCGCAATCAATCCCTGCCCTTGATCTAGCGCTTGCGTATCCAATGGTCCTGGTTTGTCCTGTGGGGATTTCGTTCCCGATCACGTTTCTGCACTGCACTTTCCCTTCTAAGCTTCATGTGCGTCATCGACTGTTGACATCAATTACAGTATGTCCAACATATCTTGAAACACCATATTTATAAACCTAACTTATATGTTGAAATTACAGACCAACAACTAGAGGAGTGAGTGATTCAACCAATTGTTTATATTGCTAGTTTCTTGACGAGAGAGCAGCACTGAGGCACCCACATATCTACCCCACACAACACAAGGAGAACCTCATTATCTGTTGTATAGTACCCTCAAAGATTACTCCTTTTCGTTCTATTTCGTGTGTTCATAGAAGGTCCATGTTGTTATCTCAAGTTTCAACAGAGTTCTCCATGGTTTCTTTTCTTTTCCTCAAGGTATACGAACATCAATTCATGGTTGGTTGGTCTATCATGGGTTTGGCTCTATTTTTCTAGAGTCTCACCTCACAAAACTCTCGTTTCCACCTTTTTCTAACAACCCCCTTATTGCCATTCAAATTATCCTCATGCATCATGGCAAGAGAATTCAAACTCAACTTCTTTTCCTAGTTCCAAGAATGTAGGGGAGACAATTTGCTAAAATTTAGGAGTTGGTGGCTTACATTGAGAAATTTGTTTCCTCCACTCCTCTTAACCCCTTTTAGCTTTGAAATTAAAATTTGAAATGGGTGAGGGTTCAAGGTAGCAAAGGTATATGTTTTAGGCATTAAACCCCCCTTAGATCCCTTTACCTTTCCCCTCTTGTGGTATCATAACGGCATCATAGCCTCTATAGGAGATCAAGCTCACTTGATCTTGATCTTCTTCTTTATTAATTTAAAAAAAAAGACACATACAATATTCAAAGAACCATGACATATCTACCTCATGGTGTTAATGTAGCAGAGTTAAAAAATACCCATGCAAAGTATTTAAGCATTTAAGTGCAAATAATTCCAATATTAAAATTTGGGATATTACAGGCATAGAAAATCATAGACAAGTCATGGCCACTCTGAAAATAGCACCTAGAGCCACCCCTTCATGTGCCTTATGTGACATCCATGGCCACATTACCAATAATTTTCCTAGGCTCCTTAAACTCAAATAAAGTTATAATGCAAATGATTTAGAACCAAGTCCTTCCACACCAGTTGTGCATGTTACCCTTCTCAAGTCATCAAAAAAGAGTGTTAAGTCTTTGTGCACAAATCATCCATGTGTTTTGTGTGATACCTATGGCCACTATTCTCGTCATTTTCCAAGACTACCTCATTTTCATGATTCCCTCAAGGTCATTCATTAGTTGGATTCCGATCGTTAGGAAAACGAAACCCCATTGGTAGAGGACCTCACCCTCAAGTGTGAAAAGTGTTCCCAAGTCAATAATCAACTGATCATTTAAATTGCCCCCCCCTAAAGTAAAAATCGATGAGAATTCCATGCAAATTATCTACCTCTCAACTTCCATGGGATTGATAATGTTGGAGAATGTTACATTCTCCACTAGCATACATCAAAGAATCCCTTGCATTCATCATGTAACTTCGGTCTCAACATCGGTGGAGCCTTCATCCACTGACCTTTAGTCTACCTTAGTAGTTTTTGTGTATGTGAACCAAACCTCTCATTATTATGGCATTGATAATGGGTTCACTACCCCATCTTCCACCAACACAACTGGTAGTGTAGACTCTACTTCTCCCATCTGTCATTTTGGTGAGGATGTTCTATAGCCCCTAACCACTCCAGAATACTCTTGGGATGATCCACATCATTGATCCTATTTTTTACTACAACAACATAGTCCCTTTGACCAGTATGTTGTTGGATCAAAATATTTTTTGGACAAGCATTTGTTCACCATATCCATAACAAATCCTTGATATGATGACATCTTAACCTATTTTTGGACCTAGAAGTTGAGTTCCTCTACCTCATATGATAATAAAAAATTGGCATTCCACCTTTTCCTTTTGAAAATTGCATCCATAGTGCATATGTGTATGTCCATCATCTGGGGCATKCTCCTTGCTTGCTACATATACACATAGAAGGGGGCACCACTCCCACCTACCTATACTTGATTTGGGTGATCTCATGTGTGGGGGAATSATGGCCCCTCTAACCAATTTTAGAGTTGATTCCTATCCACTCTATGATTAGGCCCCAATGGYCCAAGTTAGGTAGACCCAAATCTCACCATTCGAGTTTTCTATCCCGCCAATCTTACCAGTGCAATATATGCACATTGCATGTTGTTGATGATCAATACCATATATTGAAATATTCTAATCTATGAAATTCAAAAATAGATTAGAAATMCCACATTTACCATCAAGTCCCCATGCTCATCCTGGTGGGAGGGGTAACTCTAGGCCCCTCCTGGTAGTTCATCCGCTCATCTAGATTCTAATTGATGCACCATCTACACCATTGGAATAATGTTTTTGAGCCCTTCTTGAAATTTCTTTCTTTGATACTTCACTAGGAAACCATTTTTTCAAGAAGCATTAAAGCATCCTTATTTCCTTACGAATTCTTGCAAATTTGTCTCAATTACTTGAGCACCTTTCTTCTTTGGTCTTTGTAGACTTATGAGTATAAATTCACCATAGATAACTTCTTTTATTCATGGTTATGGGTCTCCTCTAGGGATTAATTTCCCTGGCATATAGCATAGTTTAACTCCCTTCCATTCATTGCATTTGCCTTTCATTCCTTGGAAATTTCCTGTAGGACTCTCCTCACTTGGGTATATGGGCCAACCCCTCCATATTTTGCATTTTCCATCTACCCGATGTTAGAGCCTTCCTCACATGCGTTTCCTATGATAGTGACCCTTGTTGCATTTTGGTTCCCATGTCACTTAACTCCCTTAGGGATTAGGAGTCTAGTTAGTCTACATACCAGAGTTGAGGCACATGCATTTCTTCTCATCATGTTGAAATCCATACCCTCTAAACTCCCACATTTATGGTTGGTATTTGTTGGATTAYCGCGTATCATAATCCCTCCACATCATCCATACAATGGCAATTCTTTATTTTTATGCCACCATTCACCCACCCTTGAAGAGATTTCTAATTAATGTCCCTACCATTGATCACTTCCATTTGTCATTTCCACCCTCAACATTACCTCCATCTGGATGTTTTCTAGGGCATTTATCTTCTTGTTTTCTATTTGTATCCCCAATTGGTTTCCCGAGTGGGATTCTAATTGGATACTTTGTCTCTTATCACATTGGTTAGATTTGTTGTATACTCCTTTTGGTACTACATTTATTACCCTTTCCTCATGGCACCCGCTTTGGTAATCCTAGGAGGCCCTTATGATTTTAAAGTACTTGGTTTAGTTTTTAGCAACATCCTTGTGTTTCCCTTATTTAGAGCATTTTAGATGAGTCACCTTTATGTCCCATGGAGTTTGTTTAGTTCCACATTGAGTCATGTTATAATTTTTCAACACCTTCATGAGTCATACGGATACCCATCTTGTGTTTCACAACTTTGACCTCCAGTTGTCCCAGTGGTTTACTAATATTACCTTGAAAAATCCCTTTCCCCAATGATTGACCATTCCCCATGAAATTATTTCAGTCATTGCCATGTTAGCCTTACATTTATGCTCTGAACAAGGGAGTATTGAGTCCACCTCTCATTTCCTTCCTATCCACCTTTGGTGCCAGTCTCTATCAGTCACACCTTACTTTCTACCTCATGTTGGATTCAAGGATTCATCATTGCCTTGGTTTTAACGGGCCTTCCTCTATTGACTTCAACACTTGTATTCTATGGGACTAGCTTAGAGGAATATGTAACTTGGACTCATCTCCATCATTGGTGGGTGCCTTAAACCAAGCATGGATAGTCATTAATTCTCTTTGAGTTGGTTGTTTCTCATGTGCTTGACTTCATATCACCATCGCACAATTTAGAATCCTGCACTTGATAGTTCAGTGATCCACTTGATTGTACCAGTTTCTGGAACACGTGTGAGATGCATCAGGCCTTAGGAGGGGGTTTCCCTTCAGGTAGTCCCCCGCATGTTCTAGCATCATTTTGATTCCAAATATAGATATCCATTTGTTGTACTTTGGATACCAGACCTAAGGAAACCCTTTCATTCATGGGTGTTGACAAACTTCCCCCTATCAACATCACCACCTTCATTCTAGGGGTTAGTCCTATGTACCTTGGTACCCATCCATCTCCTTGATGGGTTACCTTGAACCAAGCTGAGAGATTCCTCATTTCTCATAGACTTGGTAGGATCTCATGTGATCGACAACATCTCATCATCGCACCATTGTGATCCATACATATATCCATGCTCTAGCCTCCAATGAAGTTCCTGAGATTTGATTGGCTTGGTTTCACCATTCTCAGAGCTCTCAGTTCGAGATTCCCTCTAGTTCACGCATTTGAGATCTTAGGAGGCCATCTCCTATTCAATAGGGCTTCTCAGATTGTTTCCATTCCCCCTCCCCCAAGGGAAGGGCCTTCAGATCTCGTGTACCTAGATCAACAACAATTATGATGTAGACCTAGAACTTCTTGACTCAGGCATGTATATGTGACTATTTATATCATTATATTGTACTCTAGCCCTCTTTTTCCAACACTACATTGTATTTGAGACCTCATGATGTCTCATTAGTTCAACCCCTCTATGACGAGCACACCATTGTAATCATTATCATGCGTTATCTCGATGAGTATGGGTTGCCTATCTCATCCCTATTGAGATAATATAACTCACCACCTTGTGGCTTTCTTGTTGACATGTGGTCTCCTTCAGCCTCTTCCACATGTAGTTCTTCTTCCCATAAGAATTCTCTCTCTCCTTCATTGTCTCATCCCTTGGTAAAAGAAAACTATAATGTATTTTGGTCATACAATGTGCTCCTAACCTCATACATTAGGGGGCATATTTTGTCACCCAAAATTTGATCACCTAGACCGAAATGCTAGGCTCACTGAAACACACCACTCATAGTATGGGTATCATATATCTAAACCCACTTTTACACCATTTCCTATCATTATAAATTAAGGAACCACTTTTCCTAAAGTTATTTTCACTTTATAAAGTGAAAATAACTTTAGGAAAAGTGGTTCCTTAATTTATAATGATAGGAAATGGTGTAAAAGTGGGTTTAGATATATGATACCCNACTTTATAAAGTGAAAAAAAAAAAAACAAAAAAAAAAACACTTTTATGACTTTTTTCCCTCTTGGAATTATTCAAAAAATCAAAATAAAGAAAATAAAACCAAAAATTCGCTTATAAAACCAAGAGGCCTCCCCCACTTCTCATACATTCCATTCATTGTAGGTAAATGTTGTTGTATTTGCATGAGAGATCAAGAACCCTAGTCTTTTGAGAGCATTTCTAGCAACAACCATTGTCACTTACAACCATAAGGCAAAGAGAGCAGCCATACACCCAGGAAACACAAAGAACCATCCCAAGGAGGAGGCACAAGAGTCCATTTTCTCCAAGGAATCCTCTTCAAGTGCATGTAAAGAACTTTCCATTGAGGTAATAGATCATTTGTTCATTCTTTTTAAGCTTCCTATTATGTTTTTTTCTCTATTTTTTTGCAGTTGTTTCTTTCTTTGATGAATAGAAAGGGTTTAAGAGTGAGTAATTTAATTTGGATCTATAGTTTTTAGTTTCATTTCCCATATTTTTTCATAATCTAGGTATGACCACTAGATTTGTAGGATTCGCTAACCCCTGTTGCAGATTTTACACAAAAAATAAAAGAGGAGAAGGAAACCTCTCTTGGTGGGGTCATAGAGGAAATTAGGATAAGTGAATGCATGATTATTCTCATTTAATCCATTCCTTGGGTTACTTGGGGAATCTTAGGGCTATGTGGTAGAAGTATGTTGTTCAAGGTAGATTTCTTGTCCACTTAAATACCTTGAAGACGCAAAATAAAAGAATAAATCATGTTGGTAGTGGATGCATACCTAAAAGAACTTAATTGAGGTTTTGGTGTGGATTTGTACGGTGATCTGATTGGTCATCTTGAAATTCCGTTCCTCCGGTGCTCTTGAGGAGGAAATTACAAGTAAAGGAATGAAATGGTAAAGAAACAATGGGTCAAAGCTGTTTTATAATTGAAAATAAGCCCTTTTTTCCCATTAATTATTTTTTTAAAACTTGTCATATCAAAGGTCAAATCATCATATCATGCGCAAGGAAAGCTTGATGAGGTGTGATAAAGAAAATTTGTTGTGGCACTTCAAAACTTGGAGAGTTACAATGTGTTGTACATGAAATTTTTTCTAGTGTGATATGCCATGAGAGAGGAAATTTTTGGCACTTGTGGTGTGTCACAAGGAAAGATGTTTCCTATGTGACATGTTGCATCCTTGGAAATTTTCAAGCGTCACAATGTATCACAGGTGAAATAATTTTCTAGTGCGATAAGCCGCGAGAAAATAAAACTTCAAAGGATGCGGTAAGTTTGAAATTCCTGAAAAGTTTCAAAGTTTCTCCTTGTCACTATGAAGGAAAAGTTTGGCACAATGTGATGTATCGCACCCAAGACCAACTTCCATGCAATATGTCATGATAGGAGGATGTTTCTGTGTGGCGTGATAAAGGAAATTTCACAAGTTTAGAAAACTTCAAAAGGGCAAATATGGATCAAAAGGATAAGGGAAAAGTTCAGAGCACTTCTTTAGAGCATAGTGAGGTATGAGAAGAACGAATAAGACGAACTTCATGGAAAATTTATAAGTGATCAATCCAAAGCATAGTCCATGAAGGCTTAGAGATTCAAAAGAAAAGGAGGTCTCCTTGTCCATATTTCCCCTCATCAAATGCTGAAAACAAAAATAGTATGGGGTGTTGTTGCTCGCTCAAGAGTTTCCAAGATGGTTAATGTGGTTTAACATAATGCACATGATGATATAGTACACATATGTCTAGGGGATGATTTTCCTAGTGTATGGCGTTATGTTTCACACGATGATGGAAAATTCCTAGTCATTTTATTAGAGTTCCTAGTATATTGACCCATTTCATATGGTTCTAGAGGTGATTATTTGTGTATTTGATGTGGATACATCCTCTTAGTAGGAGCACCCTAGCTCATGATAATTTTTTTCTTATTATTTCAAATTATCATAGCATGTACCTTAGTCTAGGTGGAGTGGTACCCCTTTCTGCACACATTTTGATGTTGATTTTATTATACATATATAGTTTGATCCCACTTTGACCAAGTAGATGCCTTTTTTCTTGAGTGCTTGGGTTTATTGGCTTCGTTTCACATTGGAAATGAGTTTCTTAAGCTTGGATTGAGCTATTTCCTTGGGGTGCTCACCTACTTGGCACATAAGTTGAGGTGCTCTCTCTACATATTGTTGTTTTATGCATGAGATGGATTGTTACGCTTTTCCTAGGATATGGTTGAGATTTGGTTGACTAGACATATGGATCATGCTATTTCATTGGTTGTTGATACTTTCTACCTTGGATCCATCTATTGCAAAATGTTTTGAGGAGTTTGTTGCACATGAGAGAGGGGTGTACCACCTTGAATGCCACACATGCCACATGGAGGATCTATATTTCATAGATATTTTATCATTTTTTTGAGTTGATTAGGTGGATTGACTTGATCATGGAGGAGATTGAGGGAGCAATTCTCTTTTTATACTATTTTCTCACACATGTGGAGGTTAGGGGTGCTTAAAATTTAGCCATATGGTCTATTTTGGGCATGCTCATCCACTTTCCTTGTGGGGAGCTCCTTCTTTAGAGTATTTTATTCAATTGGACATAGTATTATGCCTAGATTGGGGAGGTTACCTCTTTCCTTGAGATCTCATTTCTTGGAGGTTGTATATGTGGAATTAGTCCAACTATTTTGTTATATGTTTGACTTGTTCTCTCAAAATAGTTGGAGGATAATGCTAGTTTATGTTTTCCTAGGATAGATCTAGGGTTTTGGTAGATATATTATTATTATATTATGGAGGTTGTTGAGCCTAAAATCTATATATTGAAGGATCCATTTGTAGTGGTTGTTGAAATTTCTTGTAATTTTTTGGAGATCATATTGCTCTAGGCTCTTGTGAAGGATTTTAATGAATAGAATGATGTTTTATTATTCATTTGAGGTGATTTCTTATGGATGATAACAACTAAATCATAATGATGCTAAACATTGTGAATGCCAAAGCTACTTCTTGGTGCCAAGGTGAAGGGTTTATTATCCACTATGGAAGTGAATTGGGTGTGATTGTTCCTCTCTCCCTAATTCTTTTATCGTTTTGTTTTGGAAATGATCTATAATATGTAATATCATTGATTTCTTGCATATGTTTATTTCCTAGTGAAGTAATATCCTAGATAGTAGCTTGAAAGTGGATCTTTCCTAGTCCATTTGCAATTTTGGTTGAAATTTCCAGCCAATATATGGTTGTTTGTGGCAAACAAACTTGTTTGACAATTATAAGAATATCCAAAAGTAGGATAGAATAAGGTAATCCATTTAGGATGAACTAATATTATATTGAGTAAAATGTATACGAATGAGATGATTGATTACAATGACAATGAGGGCTATATATATATACCCACATAGGGGTGCCCTTTCATAAGAGACATGACCTTTCATATGAGGTGTCTCTTCATTAGTAATTTAATTGTTAATTAATAGTTATTCATTATTCATTATATATATATATATATATATATATATATATATATATATATATATATATATATATATATATATATAATGTTTGTTACATAGCCTTTCCCTTTAGAAATGCTTTGTCCTCAAAGCATACTTATGGAAGACTTATCTCTTGCTCTAGCTTGTAATATTGTCTCCTTTTTCTTTATTCTTGAGTTAGTGATCGTTGAGGACCTGAGACGATAGGATCTTCTAAGCATTGAGAATAACTGTTGATTTTTAAAGGATTTTTTCCACCCTAATTCGATTTTTTGTGGAACTGGGCGTTAATAGGGTTCTTGGAAAAAACTTGATGTACTGTGACTGCCATGATAGCTTCTACTTTGAGAACCATGTGTAGTGGAAGTAATATTCTTCGGCATATCGATCATTTGTTTCTGTTGATACATTGATTGGTTGAAGTATCAACTTTTGTGATTAGGATGTCGATAAGGTGTCCTTGCAACTCGATTTTTAATTCAAATACTTGTAGCTTTTTCTTGATTAACTTTTGGAATTGAGTCTTCTTCATACCCCTGGATTGTTTCTTATTCGACATTTGAATACCTCTTAACATTAGCTGGATTTACATCCTTTTGAGTTGTAAGGTTGACTGGGTTTGTATTAATTCCTTTATCCACGATTGAGATTTTTACATCTGAAGACTTCTCTAGTTCCATAGGTTCAGTCATTGTCTCTTTATCAACCGATAATTCCTTGTTTATAAGTTTCTCTAACTTGTTCTGTAGTGACTTATTATCACTCTTTAACTTCTTAATCTATATGAGTAGACTGTTATTATGAACTTTTAGGCATTAGTTTTCTTCCTTTTATGATTTGTTGACTTTGTTCTCGTCTTCCTTCTCAGATTCTTCCTCTTTCAACATTCTGATTTGTTCCAATAATATTTGATTAAGGTTATTTAAACGTGAGGTTTCTTCATCTTTTTTCAATAATTTCTTCCCAAGGTCCTAATTTTCTTGTTCCAACTTTTGAAAACACCGCTTCTTCTACTTGGAATTCATGATTTTTGCAAGTAGTTTTTTATTATGATTTCTTAGGAGAAAAATATCTTCATCTTTTTCAATGATGATCTTGTCACATTGTTTCTGTTGATCATGCAACTTTTGTATTGGATTTTGGTTATCCCGAAGGATCATTTCCGATGCGTCCTTCAGGTTTTCTTATGATGGAGCTTCTGAAACTGACTTCATTGTAATGTCTTGCAATGTGATTTTCTTCTTCTTATAAGAAAATGTCAAAATCTTTCGCCTTGTGTTGAAGATAAAAGTACCCAATGTATCCACCCAAGTTGACCCTATAATTATATCAACATTGTCTTGATACATTGATACAACATTCAATTGAGCTATAAATTTGTAATCACCAATAGATAGTTGTAAGTTCTTAATTTCATATTTCTCATTGGAAAGACCCATGCCATTTTCAATTATATTTGGTTTTGAAACCATTAATTGGTTTGTCAGGTCAACATTAATGTGATTTTTCTTAGCGTTTAGGAAAATAACGATGTTGATATTCTTTCCTTGAATAATCCCATTAACTTTTAAGAAGGAATCCACATATTTTTTATAAGTATGCGGGAATATTCCTTGTTTTCCACCACTAAACTCCATTTTATATAAATATACATTGAGCCTTGAAATATAATGTATATACATATATATTACTTTTCTCCACCTTCTTATAACACCCTTGATATGATTCTACTAACACCCTTGATTTGGAACTTAGAAAATCTTTAATTACACCTTCCTTCTACGAAATTGATGGTTTTATACTCTTTTAAAATTTCACTTTTATACTTTTAAAATTTCACACACACATAAAGCTTTATGACTTAAATTTATTTTCCTTTTCCTTACACCTCTTTATTTTAAATGAAGTAATTGGAATAAAACAATGTATTCCCTTCTTGTCTTTTTTTTTTCACTCTGAACCTTAGAATCTCCTTTTAAAAATAAACCTTTAAATGGATGAATTTTTTTTTTTTAATTATTGTAACACATATATAACGAACTTTCATTTTTTTTGGTATATCTTAATTTTATATCTCAAAATTAAGAGACACTATCTTACATAGACAGTCTCGACTTATAAAGCACCACAGACTGATGATAATTAACCCATTCAATTTCAGACTATACAAATTAATGAAAAAATTGGTGACTGCAGATGTAAAATCAAATGGTACAGACGTGAATTCAATTGAGATATTGCGGTTGTACGGACACTCCTGTACGGTTCGGGGTATGTACGCAAACTCAATGGTGTTGTTGTGGCTATTACAAATGTTTTTGTATGTTTCAAACACGACTTTTCATTGTACGAACACAACTTTTTGGACAGTGCAACAATTTAATTGAATGTATGACACAAAATGTACAGACACAATTTAAACCGTACGGATTGATTTAGTTCAATTTGTATAGAAAATGCAGTGGCTGTGAAGAGTATGGTAATTGTGGCAGGTGGTGGCTGTATGGAATCGTACTACACATGTACAAAATTGGCAGCTATTGGAGAATGAGGACAATGACTATACATATTTGACAACTGGTAGCTAAGTAAGGGCTATATATATATATATATATATATATAATACTTAACTTTTTTTAACTTTTATTTTAATTTTGAAATGGAACATTTGAATCTTGAGTATATCTCTTTTTTTTTATATATACTTATCTTTTTTTTTTTTAATAATAATTTTTTTTTTCTTCAAAATTAGAAGTATACCGATATTTTTTTTTCAAATCTGCAGCCGAATACTTATTTCTTTCACTAAATTACTGAATCTTTAATGGCCAAAAAACTTGTTTTGGTCAATGACTCAAAATTTAGAGAATCCCTCATAATATTTTGTATGTGGCTACAACCTTGTATGGCCAATGGCCGAGATCATAAAAACAAAGCTCTGAAACCACTGTGGCAAACAAATTTGTTTGACAATTATAAGAATATCCAATTTAAGTAGGATAGAATAAGGTAATCCATTTAGGATGAGATAATATTATATTGAGTAAAATGTATAAGAATGAGATGATTGATTACAATGACAATGAGGGCTATATATACCCATGGAGAGGTTCCCTTTCATAAGAGACATGACTTTTCATATGAGGTGTCCCTTCATTAATAATTTAATTGTTCATTAATAATTATTCATTATTATTTATATTTATATATTATATATATTATGTTTGTTACATTGTTATAATATGTTATTTTATGCTATTATAGACCTTAATAATTTGATAAAAAAACCTTATTAGAGGCTGTTTTGACTCCATACACCCAATCTGGAAAATATACAYATGTCCTCCCCTTTCAACCACCAAAACCCATAAAAAGTCATATTTTATTTTTCTGTTTTACAATTTGAAAATTTACAACAAAATATTCTTAGTTTCAKATTGCTTGTTATGTCCTATAGAGCCTCATTTTTCCATCTTAACTTGGACTTATAATTCTTTGCAAATTTGTAATTTCTAGCTTCTTAATCTATATATATTTTCTTTTAGCCAAAGAAATATCATTGTTTATCATCTTTTAATTGATTGAAATATTGCATGTGTAAATATGGAAATTGACACACTACAACTAAAAATCTATAACTAGATTTACCCTAAGTCCTTTGATTACCCTTGGATATGTATTTTTTGGACTTAGATCACCTTAGGGACATTCCCTCCTTGATCTAGAGGAGATGTATCCTAAAGAGAGAGATAAGGCTATTGAGGTGACAATAGGTAGCTTATATAAGTCTTCCTTGGGGTCTCATGTGTATGATTGGGGATTTACATTGAGTGCGAACCTAGGAGGTAACATTTTGGTGCCATTTCCATGGACAAAGTCCATTAGCCCGTGTCTTGAATATTTGAGATTCATTCTTTGATGAGCATAAAGTTGAAGTTGGAAATATATTATAAGAGATCATATGGTGACTCCATTAAGTGAATCTCTGCCCACGAGGTATTCCACAAGAATATCCTCTAAAGGCCTTGTTCACCTGATCTTGGAATTAGAAAGGTATTATAGAAGAAGAATAAATAGGTCTCATAATTCAAACAACCAAGACCTTACTATTGTTAAATACACAAGGAGTTTGTTTAAAAGCAATGCATTAAACCTCGTTTCAATCAACATCGTTGCCCCTGATCCTTCACCTTGGTTGGATGATCTGTACAAAACTTTTCATTTTGGAAACAATAATGGGTATCCTCATGATGTATTAGAGAAATTTATAAATAAATGGCCTTCATTATAGGTAAATAATGTCGTATCTTCTAGAGATCATCAAAATGAATTTATGAGTGTAATTTATAAAGGCACTATTAGGTATCTTGAGGTTGTTATGAAACTATTTGTCTTATATTTAGAAGATAAAGTCATGGATTGATTCACAAGTTTGCTAGATAACAAAATTAGTACTAAAGATGAATTGGAAAATGATTTCATGGAAATATGGGCAGAAAAGAAGGACAATAGATAATTGTTAGTTGACCTTAGTGCTGCTAAAAGAAATGAAAATGAAACTATAGAGGAAGTTAACAAAAGGTTTAATTAGATAGTACAGAGGTTTCATTTAGACATTAAACCTCCATAAGAAACCATCCTTATCTATTATATTGATATATTTGAGGGAGAAATTGATTTTCAATTATGAAAAATAGATCCCCAAGACTTCAAGGTATCCCTAGAGTCAATGATAAAAATTGAGAAAAACATGACTATGGTCGATAACGTAAATCAACCCACTTCTTCCAAATCCTATACCCATAGAAATGAAGCAAGATCTAGGTTAGTAAACATAGTTGATATGGATCCTGATCCCATAACAACATTAACAAAATACATAAAGCATATGGAGTCCAACTTCACCCAATAGATTATGAACATGCAAAATAAGGCGATGCAACTGGAAATAGATCGACATAACAAATATCAACCAAGGGGAAATGGTGGATGGGATAGACCAAGAGGTCTTTAGAATCCTATTTAGAATCATAATCAAATCGTAGAATCCTAGTTCCTTTTAATAACAATAATGTAGTTGATCATGAAACATTTCCTTCGTGCAATGCATGTGAAGAAAATCATGATCATGATTTGTGCATTGTAGCTAGAGAAATTATAAGACAATATAGAGACATAAGTACCGAAGAATCAAGTGGGTTGATACTTTGGATTTGTAGGTGAAGAAAGGGATGTCATCAATAATGTCATGGCAAAGGCCTTTAATGCATACGAGGAAAAAATGAAGTAAATCAAAGAAACAAGTATTTATTCAATTGTCAATTCTTGAATATTTGTTGAGAATCTTTCTCAAAGAGAAATAAGGGGATGTGAACATTGATTTAATCCAATACTTGATGAAGGCACATGTATCAGTTATGTAGGGAATGTATTATATTTTTTGCATGGTTGTATCCATGTGCTATTCATATGCACTTGGGGGGGCTGACTAGGCCCCCTTTGTTTGAGATTAGGAGACAAAGCCCCCAATCAAAATTTTTGGGGTGTTTTTTTTTGGCCTATTTTGTGTTTTTTAGGCAATAGATTTTCAACCAATGGTTTATCATCCCATTGTAGTCTAATTTCAGTTAAGGAATTAGGGTTGTAATCTAATTAGGGTTAACGGATTAGGGTTTTGGATGTCTTGGAATAAATATTTATTATATTGCAGATAGTGGAGTTAATATAATGAAGAAGAGAGAGATGCGGTTCCAAGGTTTGTTGGTTTTCCCGATTAAGGGTTTCCAGGGTAAATCTTTGTGTACTATGTGTTTTCCGTTGTTGTTCTTTCTATTTTTATTAATAATCTATATGCATTCTTTTGCTTCAAAGGTTTAAAACATACATTTGGTATCTGAGAGAGATTATTGGCCTTAGGGGGACACATTTGTTGTTAAGGGTTTGGCTTATTTTTTGATAACGCAAGTTTATCTTGGGTCTGCGATAAACCTGTTTTCAATGGGATCTCTATGGTATTGATTCTTGTATTGGAAGATAATGGTGAGCAATTCTAGAATTGAGATTGAGAAATTTAATGGTCAAATCTTTAAGCTATGGAAGATCAATATGAAGGACCTTCTTGTAGACAAAGAATAATGGGTTGTTGTGGATCTTGGTACTACACCTACGTGTATGCTGATGTAAACTGGATGAAGTTGGATAAGAAGGAAAATAGTACAGTCCAATTATGTGTTTCATATTTAGTGTTACTAAATGTCTTTGGAGAAGCTATAGCCAAAGCATTATGGGATAAGTTAGGGACTTTGTATCAATCTAAGTCCCTAGTAAACAAACTATTTCTTCAAAAGAAGTTGTACTTCCGTAAGGATGAATGGAAAAGATTCCATGACTAAGCATATAAATGCATTTAGCACTATGGTAAGTCAGTTGTTGTCTTTTGATATTAAATATTTTGATGAAGACAAGAGCATTAGTTTACTAAGTTCTTTGCTAGATTCATGGGACAGTTTTGTTGTAGCTAATGGGAGTAATGCAACCACATTAAACTTTGATAATGTGGTTGCATCCTTGCTATAAAAAAAAATGAGGCAAAAAACCATGGATAATGTATGCCTTAGTTCTAAGATGTCATCCCCAAGATATAAATAACAATAAGTCTTCAAGGGGGAGATATAAATCTATAAGTAGATCTAAATCTCTGAGAAAATATTAAAGGAAATGATGGAAATCTGGTAAATTTGGGCATTTTAAGAAGGATTGTAGATCTAAAAATGTTGTTAAAGGGAATGGATCTAATGATGTTCCTTCCAAAAGAGGGAATACCTCCTCAAAAGAAGGAGGGGACGTGTACTTGGATTCTACAAGCACACATTCAGATCATGATGTATTGTAGATCAACTTGGGTTCTTATTTTCATATGACTCCTCACATGGAGTGGTTTTGTGAACATGAAACATATAATGGAGGTGGTGTTTTCTTAGGAGATGACTAGAAAACCATAATCATAGGACATGGAAGAGTTAAGTTTTAAGTTTCCTCTCAAGGATGGAAGGATTAGAACACTCCCTAGGGTTTTGCACATTCTAGAGTTGGCTAAAAACTTGATATTTGTAAGTAATATGAGTGATACAAGTGTACATACTATGTTTGAAAAGGAAACCTGAAAAGTGGTTCAAGAATAAATGGTGTTGATGAGGGGAGTTTGGAATGGAAACCTATACAAGATTTTGGGAAGAAATATCACTAATGGGTGCAACGATTTGTTGTTCATGAGGGTGGAAATGAAAAATGTCTTTGGAGGAAAGATAATTCTATGAAATCAAAGTTTGGGACATATTGGATAGAAGGGCCTTCAAGCATTACATAGTAAAGATATGGTTGAAGGTATGTTTGATTTCACACTAGATTTTGATTTCTGTGAACATTTCATATATGGTAAACATAATCGAGTAAGATTCTCATCTAGTTCTACAAGAGGAAAGGGAATATTGGAGTTGATACATAGTGATGTGTTTATACCTGATCTGAAAATTTAACTTGATCTTTAACCATTACTTGCATGTGAATTTTTTTTAATTGTTAACCATCTTTTGTAAATGCAAAATTAAAGAACCTTCATCAATCACATGAGCACATAAACATGTAAGCAAACCATCTATGAACAAGAATTGGTAACAGAGTTCACCAGACTTCCTGGCTACCTCTCCGGGCCACTTTCCAAATGGGAAGGCCGATAGATTAAGTATTCAAATGCTTACAAAATGACTTTTGATTTCTGTCTGTCATATACAGTAACAGACTTCAACAACAGCTGCAAGATGAAATTTTGAGACTTTTAAGTAAAAACATGGATACCTTTCTGTGTATCTGGAAGGTTCTGTGAGCACTTTTTTGTCTGGATGCTTGAATGCAAAAACTGAAGTTGGATCTGGAATCCTTGCGAAAAATAGAGACTTTTGAGTGTAAACTTGATATATTTCAGAAATTGGACTCCGAATGCCCTTTTTGGCACAATTCCCAAATCTACCCTGATTGTACAGTGCGTATGGCCTCGAGATGCGTGCCAATTCTGAACCACCTCAAACTGTGTGCAAAAACCTCCTCGGTCTACGTGCAATTTCACTTCAGTCACTGTGCAACATCACCTCATCTGCATGCTTGTCTTTGCCTGCATCAAAACTCCTTCCCTTCGGGATGCGTGCCCATGCTTCATTTAAATAATGAAATCAAAACCCAAAAAGGGGCGTGGGCCATGGGCCACGCGCCCACCCAAATCCTGTTCAAATCGGCATCTTTTAAGGTTTTCGCGCCATCAATGGCCACGTCTCAAAGTGGTGGCGCGTTGGTAGTTGTGGTTATTATGGGGGCGGGAGTCCCGGGGTCAAACCCGCGGGCTTTTCCTCCATGCACATATAATTGGTGTTTTGTTATAACATATTTGATATATGCAATGGTTGCGCGATATGGTTTTAATACATATCATATGGTTTGAATATATATGCGCGCGATATGGTTTTAATACATATCATATGGTTTTAATATATGTTTCGGGCGCACTATGTTTTAAACATATGGTATGGTATTACATATGTTTTAAACATATGTGTTATATGATTTTAATACCCATTATATTATATGGTGCGTTTGGCTATGGTTTGACATTTGGTTTTAATATTATATCACATTTGGATTTATGTTATGGTTTTAATACCAAGGGGGCCTCGGTGTTATATCACATTTGGATTTATGTTATGCTTTTAATACCAAGGGCCCTCAGTGTTGGCAAGGGGGCCTCGGTGTTGGCAAGGTCAAGGGCTAGGCTCTTGAACACTCTCTATTTTTTTTCCCAACCATTTCTAATCATATTTTTGACCATTTTAACCCATTTATAACCATTTTTGACGAAACTTCCATTGCTCATATCTTTGTCACTTGGAGGTCGTTTTTCCTGAAACAAACGTCACCGGAAAACTGCTGACGAGCTCTTCCACTTTGCAAACTTTAATTTTCCATTTGAATACTTTAACTCTATCTATTTTTTGAGATGATCCACCTGGATCAGTACCTATGCCTATTCCATCGTTAGGTAAACCTATTGTTGATCAAAATTCATTAACAATGTTCGTGTGCTTTGGTCTATACTTAGTCATTTTTTTTCTTGTATATCCCATAGTTAATCGTTTTTTCTAAAATGTTGGTTGCAGGGAAACTACCACTAAGTCCACAAGTCCCATACTTAGTTTATTTTTCATTTTTCACCACTCTACAACCCCAACACTTAGCCATTTCTTTAGTTGTGGGAGTCCCATTTCCTAGGTCCAAGCCATCCCCAATCCCGCAAACCTGCAACCCTAAAAAATAACTCCCCACTTTCGCATCACTCACAATGAACTGCTTTCGATACTTAGCCGATTTTGTTTATTGCAGATGCCAAAGTCCTTTCCTCATCTTCACTTTTCGTTCCCAACCTCGTATCTCACATTTTTGTGTCCTTCAAAAATGACCTTCATGTTACTCAGTTTGCACTCCCATAAACTATTTCGCATTATCACAACACTATATCGCCTTTCCTGATGACATTTATTTCCCCATTGCCACATCAACCATCACTCATATGAATTGAATATTGTTATTAAGTGGCACGATTTTTGTAAAAGCTCCACCTTAAATATTAAATCAAACTGTGCAATTGGAAACTTTAAAATAAGAGCTACAACATTTGATAATCAAGGAAATATGTGGTAAATTAAATAAGGATTTAAATCCATGCTGTAAAAATATTGCATTGAAAAAAACATCACCTATTCATGAAAAATAACCTTTGTCAAAATATGTCAAGTAAAAGGAAAGAGATATATTGCGGGGATACTATCAAGACCTCGGGACGAGAAGATCGATGATTTTAGTGGTCAGAAGCCTTCAAGTGGTACTTGGATCTTCCACCCGCAAGAAAGAAGTTGAACAAAGTCTGGACCTACGGTATTACATTTTCTAGATGCGTGCCAGAAGCATCTAACTTCAAAGAATTAGTTCTCTGGTGCGCTGATAAATTCGATAAAGAGAGAAGAGTCATCTAGTTACAGGGGAAGTCACCAATTTCTTTGGCACCTTCTGTTTTCAAAAGAATGTTGAGACTACCGAAACCCACTTTGACATTCAAGAATTTTGAATTTGATGACTTTATAAAGGCCAATAATGGGGGAGTGGAACTCCTAGAAAGATTTTTTACAAGTCCGACTGGTGATTCTGAAAATTATGCACAAATTTATCTAGTCTATGTTATAATTTATTGCCACATTTTTGAGGACCTTCCTTGAGCCAGGAATTTAGACTTAAAAAAAGATCTAGTTTCATTCTAGTATCCAGCGTTGTGGAAGCACACGGATCCATATAATTTTTATGAAGTACAAAATTCCTTCTTGTCCTCTTTCAAAAAGTTAATTCACAGTCCCACCACGTCCATATTGTTACTAAAATCTACATCCTTTCTGTCAAATAAAGGAATTTTTAAGACTATGAAAGATTTTATTTTTATTAGACTTTATGGATTTAAGGGGAAACCCTCTTTGTTTCCTTTCTATGTTTTCGACAAGCTCTTCACTATTGAAGTGTGCAACCAATGCAAATATTGGGCACACAAGGAAAAAAGAAAAAAACAATTCATCCCTTTGTCATGGAAAATTGGAGAAATTTATGTATAAAACATTCCTCATTTGGATGAATTCACCACTTAGTTTGACCATTTCAATTTAAAGTAAGTTCATGCAATTCAATGTTTCGAACCTAATAATCTATTTTAGGCACACATGTTTATAATTGGGTATGTCTCATCATTTAATAAGTTTTTTCAACTGGAAGAAGGAGGGGGAGACAATCAAAACCCTCTAGAGGTCTCGTCTGAAACAACCATGGATGACATTGATACATTAGTCAACACCAATGAACACTATAAGAAACATGGGAAAAATGCAACAGGAAGAAACCCAGGATCACCCACGTGTCTTAAAAGAGTGCTTCTGCTTTGACAAGAGGAAAACCTTGTGACAATACCCAGGAATAAAGGAAATGTTCTACGAGGAATTCAAATGATGGAGGAGATAAAGAGCCTTCCAAAAAGTGAATTGAAAGATCATACACTGTTCATGTATCTGCAAAAAGAAAAAGAAAAATAATTCAGAAACAAGGCTAGGAGGTACCTGAAGATGAAATTAGTCCCAAAGATATGGAAGTTGATGACATAATAAAAGAGCCCAGTTGGGTTGAAAAAATAATGATTGAGAGAAAAAATATAACTAAATAATTGGCTTCTCAAGAGCCAGAGGTATTTGAGGGGGAATCTTCCACCTTGCACCATGCAAACTACAACAAAAATTCTAAGAAGTTGTTAATTGAAAAACTAAATTTGGAAAATAAAAAGGTTTTTGAAAAGTGGAAATCAAAGATTGATTTTAAAGGGGTAAAACCCTCAAAATTCATGGAGTTTCATGAAACAACCAATGAATCTTTAAATTATTCCATTGATGACATAGAGAAGGAAAACCTGATCCTAAAAGAAGAAGTGAAATAATTGGAAAATGGTTTTCTTCCAAGATCCCTATTTTTCGAGCCCATTGTTGCTATACAACCATTGTATAATCTAGAGGATGTATTAGAAACAAGATCCATATTAAAAGGTTCTTCAATCCTCATGATGGCTGTTAGGAAATATGTAGGAGATAATATTTAGAAAAGGATAGCTTTGATCATTGAAATATGGGAGTTAGTGACAAATTCAACTACTCTCTCAACAAGGGTCTTTCATTTTAAAGGGTATCTCCAAAAGGACCTAGAAAATGATGAAAGTTTTTATAAAGAAGCTGTGAGTACATTTTCGACAAATGTCTTAAGTTTAAATGATATTCATAGAAGAGATAAAAAATATTCCTTCTAAGGCTTGGTTGAAACAAATAAGTGCTTGTTGGTTAAAATAATTAAATGTTTCTGAGGAATGATTTCCAAATGTGACATAATCAATACGAAAAGAGGTCATCTATTTCTAAAGCTTGTTGATGTAACCAAAGAACTAGAGGGACCACATTTAATCATGGATTCGATACTCCTATCAAAAGAGAAATTACAAGAACAACTGGATTCCCTAAAGATTTCATGGGTGTGTGAGTTTAACGACTCAATTGAATATTCCAAAGAAGAAGTGGAAAGGTGGTTAATTCAATATGTGAATAAAAATGAAGATATTGAAGACACACTTCACCAATTGAGCTTTTATCTTAAAGAATCTATGGAAAATGAATTGTTTGAAACCAATACAAGGCAAGAAATAATGGTTGCTCCCATATGGGAGTATATTGAACATTGGTCAATAAATTCCTTGGTTAAGATAACTGAAATGGATCAACGAGAAGCCAGTAATACCGTTGAACCACCTCCTATTGGAATTATTTTCGTTGATGTCAAAGCACTAATATTGTCATTAATGTCATATTACGACATTAAAATACACATAAAATTTCCAATATATATATATATATATGTGTGTGTGTGTGTGTGTTTACAAGTATATTAAAAAATGGGTGCATGTGAAAAAGTAAAAAGTGAAATAGTGGTTTCAAACCCATGGGTTTGGGGTATTTTCCCATGGTATTGGGAATTAATTATTTAATTGATGGACATGTCTCTTCATGAAGGGTTATGAAAAAGTATAAAAAGAGAAAGTGTTTAAAGAAAGTGTGTGTGTGAAAAATGGATGAGAAAAGATTGAATATCATTCCAAAAGGGAAGAGTTGCAAAATCAATTTCAGATCAATTTAGAATTTTTGTGATAACTTATGTTATGGGACGTTTCAGACCTTGAAATTTTGAATATATGGAGGAGATATCTTGGTATATATGTGGTAAAACTTTCAGATTCTGGTTTGATATACTTTCAGAGCTATGCCCTATGAAAGTTAGGGTTTCTGAATGCTCCTAAAATTAGTTTCAAATAGGTCAGCTTGGCACTCTTGCTTTAACTTATGTTTTGGGATGTTGCAGAAATTTAAATTTTCAGAGATGGAGGAGAGATATTGGTGTATATGTCTTAAAAATTTCAAATTCTGGTTCGCTATACTTTCAGAGATATGCCCCATGGAAGTTAGGGTTCATGAATGCTTTTGAAATCAGTTTCAAACAGGTTAGATTGGTACTTTCTCTATAACTTATTTTCTGGGATGTTTTAGACCTTGAAATTTTACACATATGGGGTAGATATCTCTAGATACATGTGGTGATATTTTTAGAACTATTTTCACTATAATTTTAGAGATATGCTCTGTGGAAGTTAGGGTTCCTGAATGCTTATGAAATCAATTTCAAATAGGTCAGTTTGAAATTTTCACTATAACTTCGTTTCTGGGAATATTCAAACTATGAAATTTTTATATAATAGAGGATACATATAGAAGTACCTCATGTAAAAATTCAGATGTCGGTTTTCTGCACTTTCTCATATATGCTCTATGGAATTTAGGGTTTCTGAATGGTCCTGAGATCAGTTTCAAACATATCTG
The DNA here is from genome assembly GCA_032191745.1 of Picea mariana. Lineage (NCBI taxonomy): Eukaryota > Viridiplantae > Streptophyta > Pinopsida > Pinales > Pinaceae > Picea > Picea mariana. The sequence goes on from JASDQU010012394.1 coordinate 67,290, forward strand.
TTTGAAATTTTCACTATAACTTTTTTTCTGGGACTCTTCAAACTGTGAAAACTTTAGAGAATAGAAGATACATATATAAGTACCTTAGATAAAAATTTCATAATAATATTTGCAAAAATGGATACATGGCATGTTGTACAAGTTCATTCTTGGGAAGAGGCCTAAAACATTAAGCTTAGGGAAAGTTGCCATTTGGAAATTCAAATTTTGGTCAGACCTGCTAAAGGAAGAAGTAGTGACTAGACATGGTGAATATAGAACCAATGAGTAGACCTAGTAAAGGTAGAAGAAATGAATAGACTTGGTGAAGGTCGAAATAGAAAGCAAACTCGGTGAAGGTTGGTGCAACTCAGATATTAGTGTCTCTTGCTAAGTTGGTGCTTAGTGGTGGGGATTGATGTCTATGAAGATCTATAAGAGATTGGTGTCTCCTGATAAGTTATTTCTTAGCGGCGGGGATTGGTGTCTACAAAGATTTGTAAGAGATTGGTGTCTCTTGCTAAGTTGTTGCTTAGTGGTGTGGATTGGTGTCTCTAGTATATTTTTGTCTACGAGGATTTGTACTAGTGGTATTGGTGTATCTAGTAGGTTGGTGCCTACAAATATTTGTAACAGTAGATTGGTGCCTAAAAATAATTATAAAGAGAATTTTCGTGGTTTTCTCCAGAAAGGGTTTCCACGTAAATCTTTTGTTCCATGTTCTACAATTAATAAATATAATATGTGATTGTTTTCTTATAGTGGGTGATTGTTTTCTTATAGTGGGTGAATGTTTTAAAATGTAAAAAATTGTCTTATAATGATTCACCCCCCCCCTCTTAGTATAAGTGTGTGCTCAACACCTCCATCCCAGAATCCTATAAAGGAAACATCAACAAGTAGATATCGTTCCTTTGACCTTCCATCATAGTAAGTCAAGTAGTCATTTTGTTAAGATTTCAACTTTCTTTCTTTCTCAGTTAGAAACTATCCAACCTTTTTTTTTCATGATCTGTGAATACCGAAGGTCGATTCCTAAATGGATTTTTCTCTTTTCTTCCGGGTCTTTTCATTTATTGGTCCGCATGATCCCCATCCCAGTCCATTTAGGAAAAACATATTTACTTTCAATTGTTATAAAATTTTACAAACATCTATTATTTTTTGAGATTCCCATATAACTATTTAGAACATTATGTCAATTGGGCTTAGCTCGAGTGGTTTGTGTTGAGGGGTGTCCCCCCCCAGGTTCAATTCCCGCAAGTGACATGTTGAGCTCTTAAATGAGAAATTTATCGAAAAAGCATCAACTTTCTACAAAATCTGGTTTACCTCGGGTACCATCCTCGAAATGAGGGGAAGTTTCCGGTGGGTTTCCCCAGGCTCTATTCCAAATTAAAAAAACTATTCGGGACATTACATTAGTGATTTATCAGACTTTCAATTTTAAGCACGCGATTTCAAATGTGTGTTTATCAAAATATTTGAGTCTTAATTGAATTATCATTTAAAGTTATCTTTCATATGTGGTCCTTATATTTCCCTTATGCTAAAAGATGTGTTCTACTTTACTTTATGCTATGATGGAAATGTTAATTGTGTGAGACTACTGATTCTCTTGGCTTATAATCTTGTATCATATTGTGAATATTTATTTTCTGGGAGATGCCTGGTCCTTTCTCAGGTATTCTTTGCATGTTAATATTTGCTTCAAGAATAAGACTGGTCCTTTCTTAGGAACTTTTTATATTATTTTATTTTATTAAAACAAAGAGGAGTACCACCTCTCTAAAAATGAAGGGGGATTTATCCTCATGATGTTATATTAAAGACATTAAACAATATTTTACATCAACATTTTAGGCGACCATACCGGGGAACAAAAAAAAGTCTTTCCGAATGACTCAACAATATCCAAATCAACCTCAAATAAAAATTGGACTTATATACCAAAGAAGCATTCTTCATCAACTGTATAATCTAGACATAATGACAACAAGAAGTGAGGAAGAACTTGAAAGAACATGGGAATCTCTTGATCATGAATAAGAAGTAGCTATATCTCAGAGACAAGAAGACAACAATAAAATCCTAAAAATTGGAATCGTATGAAGGTCCCCTTGACAAGAAGTAAAAGCAAGATTCTTGAAATTTATCAAGAAACACAAGATTCAACATCTAAAGTGGTGAGTATAGAAAACATGGGTGACCGAGAAGAGAAAATAAATGAAATTCCTAATAAGGAAATAAGAGAAACTGATAGATAAAGCAATCAAAGAAGAAGACCCAGATCCATTCCTCTCAACTTACAGGGTGAACAACATTAGTTGCCAACTCTCCCTCAAGGAATTTTACCTATATTCACAGGTGATGTGATCATGGATCCAAAAACACATATGGATCAATTCCTTACCATCTGTGACATCATTTAATTGAACATGATGATGCAATGGTGAGATTTTTTATTCAAACTTCGATAGGCCCAACCTATGACTGGTACCTTTCTCTCCCAACTTAGTCAATTGGATCCTTTGATGATATGGGAGATATGTTTATGACCAGATATTCCCAGACAATTGTATATCATACTTTTCTCTTAGTTCACTCAAATACATCTTGGAAAAATGAAAAGAATCATAGATTTCAACTTACAAATTTTCAAGACTTTAAATCAAATTCCAGAAGAACAACATCCAAATGCGCCTATTATATTTGGGTTCTATAAGAATGAAATGCCATAAAATGTTAATTTTGCAATAAATGTTGCACAAATCACAACATTATATGAGGTAATGAGAACAACAACTGATATGGAAGGGTATATGTTGGAAAGTAATGATGATCCATAAATCATTCTTGGAAGAGTACAAAGATAGATGACAAGTTTATCTGTATCATCCCAAGTCCTATATACTTCAAGAGAAATTGAAGAACGTGGAGTTGTGGGGGGGATTTTTCAAGGCCAACCCCTTAATGTGAGAAACATTCTTGAAGTTGCTCAAAATACCCGTAAAAAAATAGAGATTGCTCAGTTGAGTAGGATTATTCAATAAACATAGAATGAGATAACCCATCTCAAAATAAATGAAAATATTATTCCACCACATCAAGATGTGAGAACTTTTCCACAAAATCAAAAGAAAGAAATGACATAAATCTAAGAAATGAAGAGCACATACCCAGAGCACCTCAAGTTCCAAATCCAAACACTGTTGGGCTAGAATAAATTGAAGAAGAATAATATTTTATTCAAGACAATGAGCCATTCAATCAAGAATCGATCAATGATCAAAGAAAAAATACTAGAATCAGTCTAGATGGAAGAAAGTTCATAATTTTTTGATATCTTTAATGAACAAGAAGATTATGACTATGCAAAACATAGCAATGTTGTTAAGACCAGGAATCAAGAAAACAAATTCAAGCCCATAGATCAACCTGAAGGGGAAAAGCAAAAGCTAATGTTCCAGAACTAGCAAAGCAACAACTAGTCATAAATCAAACCAAGAGACTACTATAAATGACTTATAATGTAATTGATGACTTAAATAAACTTCATATCACTTTTCCATTCATGAAGGTAGTCAAGATACCTCAACAAAGAGAAAATATTTTGAAGATTTTGGATAGTACAATTTCATCTGGCCCGAGGATAGAAGTAGTTGTTATGAACATGAAACAAAAACATAACTTTATACCAACAATACCAAGAGGCAAGGTTCCACCATTTTACATATCATTGGAAAATCATGATTTTTCATTGCATAATTGTTTGGTGGATATTGGAGCTACTAACAATATCATGCCATTATCTATAATGGAGGCTCTTAAAATGGAATTCACAAAATACTATGATATGGGTGAAATCAACTCTACCATTGACTCAAAAAAAGTACCATCTTATGGTGAAATCAAAGAATTTTGTGCATGGATATGTGTAGCATCCCATATCATAACAATATTCACCATTATAGTGGTTGATCTTCCTCTAGCATACAATGTTGTTCTTAGCAGAGACTAGCGCTCAATGATTGGAGGGTACATAATGAATTTTGGGGAGTTGCATGATGCTCCCAAACAAATATGGAACAATTATAAAAGTACCATGAGAACAGATAAATCCAACATCATTCAAAAACAAAGAAACTGAAATGATACATAACTATATTGATGTTGGAATTGGAAATTATGTTGTTTTCAATACATAACAAATGAATTCTCCCCCAAAAATGAAGATAACACCTTTCAAGGATTCTGGAAAATGTCATTTGATGGTTCCTGCTCAAAATTTGGTATTGGAGTTGGTATTGCTTTTAAAAGTCATCAATCATGCATTTATACACATGCAATTAGACTTGAGTTCCCTTGTACCAATAATGCAGTTGAGTACGAAACATTAATTCAAGGATTGAATCTGACACTTCAAATGAAATTCAACGATCTGGTGGTAACTAGAGATTCAAAATTGGTTATCAATCATATCATAAAAAAGTACAAAATCAAGAAGGAAAAATTGAAGCATTATGCAAAGAGAGTTCAGGATATTATACATTCATTCAGTGCCTTCAATATTACCTTTTTTCCTTGAGAGAAGAATAAAAAAACAAACTCATTGGCAGTACTAGCCTCTCTTTCCAATACTAAAGATTCTCAAAATCCAAATACTTTCCATATCAAAACAAATTTTCTACCATAAATACCTGATAATCAAGAGTATTGGTAAGTGTTTAAAAATTATGAGCATATTGCAAATTTTCTTGCAAACCTAGAATCAACATCATCCAATATTTCAGGAGAAAGTCAAAGCAATCAAAAGGAGATTCATGATCATAATATTACTATTCTTCCAAAGAACTATGTTAGCCTTGAATCTCTCTTCACAAGAAATGACCAAACAAAGACAATGAACACAATGGAAGAATCTTCTCTTAGGAAAGTGTAAGAGACTCAAAAAATTAACATTGATACATCTGATGCTCCCAAATGCATAAATCTTGTTACAAGTTGTACTACTGAAGATGTTGAACAATATACTCTTCTTTTCAAGGAGTTTCAATATGTTTTTGCATGGAGTTATGATGATTTAAAGGAATATGGTAAATCCATCTTTGAACATACCATACCACTCAAATAAGGGTCAAAACCTTTTAAGAAAAAAATAAGAGTGATAAATCCAAAGTTGAAGCCCTTGGTGAAAATGGATTTAGAAAATATGAAAAGGGTTGGTATAATTTTTTCAATCAGACACTCATAATGGATTTCAAATCCTATGGTGGTCAGAAATAAAAATGGAGAGATTCATCTTTGTGTGGATTTTTGAGATCTCAATCGAGCAAGTATTAAAGATAACTACCCACTTATAAATATGGAGATGTTACTGCAACAAGTAGTTGGTTTTGCATTGATGTCCATGTTAAATGGATTTTCTAGATACAATAAAGTTCTTGTGGTTGAAGAAGATAGACCCAAAACTACTCTCTCTCTCTCTCTCCGAATATATTTCTCTCCCCCATCTCTCTCTCACCTCTACCTTTACATACCCCTTGTTCCCTATCCCCCCCCTCTCTCTCACCTATACCCTCATATCCCCCTTGTTCCCTATCCCTCCTCCTCTCTCTCTCTTTAAACATTCCTCCCTCTCTCTCCCTCACTACCACCACCATCCTCTCCCTCCATCCCCCCCTCTCTCTCTCCCTCTTTCCATCTCTTTATCTACCCTCTTTCTCTCTCTCACCCTCCCTCCCCCGCGCCTCTCTAAAAATTTCTCCCTCTCCATTTCTCTCTTTCTCTCTCTCCCTCCCTCTCTCTCTTTATCTACCCCTATGTCTCCCACCACTCTCTCTCTTTATCTACCCCTATGTCTCCCACCACTCTCTCACTCTCTTTCATGCTCACTCACTCTCTCCCCACCTCTCTCTCCCCCTATCCCATTCTCTCCCTCCCTATATCTCTCCATATTCCTCTCTCTCCTTCTCTCCCTACCTTTCTCTCTCTATCCATCCCTCCCTACCTTTATCTCTCTATCCATCCCTCCCTTTCTCTCTCCCCCATGTTGATGCAAAAAAATATACAACTAAATACTGCCGGCAAAAAATTGCAATGCACCCTATATTTTTATTATTATTATAATTAAATAGTAGCTATAGGTGGAACTCCCTATAAGATACACTAAAATAAGATTATTTTAATTTAATCTTGATATAATACTATAATACTGCATATTTCAACATTAATGATTGGATGATTACATCATGAGATTCCATGTTTATTGCACTTGCATGATTGGTTTCGAACATTACAAGGTAATGTGTGGTCTGCTAAAACATTTGTTTACAATTATACCAATAATATTTTTATCATGGTTTAAATAAGGATCTCTACAAAAAAGTTATGCGAATTTGGGTTATAAGGTTTTGATCCTATTTCTTATTATTGAAGGATATCACTTTTAAAAAAGGGGTATTAAGTATCTATGGTATGTACATATATTATTTTGAAAGCATTGATCGATATCAACATATAATATCATACAAATCGCCGAATATAGTTTGGATGGAATTAATATGTGAAGAATTATCACATCATACATTGCATCTGATATGGTTGTTATGGTTTATAAGTGTATGATATTTGTTTGGAACTTTAAATATGGTATAAATTAGAGTTTGAAACTCCAATGCATACGAATATTGGACATCCGACATAGAATTACATGGCTTCAATACTTAACAAAAAGTGATGAGTTATGGGTGTAAGCTGGCAGACTTGAGCTATAGGAAGCGACGTGAAATTAATTCAATAAATGTGGGGTTTTCCCCGAGGTCTACCACATTTCTCGCATATTTGGTTTTGTGAAACTCTTTGGAGTTGGAAATTGAGGGTTTGAGCTCGAAGGTTTGGTTAGTGGAACTCATTCTTGGTTATTTAAGTGTTTTTTTGAACAAGTATGGACTTTTAGACTCTTCTTGCATCAAAAGAAACTACTCTGCTATTGGCTCTTTTTGGTTGCATATTGTGTATGTGTGTGTGAAGGATTCGACTCTGTAAATAACAATTTCTTGTTGTGGAGTCTCTGTTGAGTTTTTTTGGGTATTACCATAGCAGTGAATAGTGTTGAATTTTACAGAGTATATGGTTTTAAATGAAAGAAAGAAAGAAATAAAGTATTTTTAACGTCCACGAGGGTACAAATAGTCTACGGGATAGATTGTTTTTTCATTTGACTTTTGTATTCGGCCCTTTTTCTGTGAAGTTTTACAATAACCGCTTCCAGCTTCTCGACAAACTCTTCGCTGAATAGATTATCCCAAGAACTAACTGCCAAAATACCTACATAATTTTCCTCAAAAATGAGAATGAGTTTGAACCTAAGCTCAACTCAACTCTGTCCTCGGTCATTTTATTTGATAAATTATGAGTCTCAGCGTTATTTGGCCACAATTCTTGTGATTTCGAATGGATATTAAAGGAAACACATCGGGTTTTCACTCAACCCGCAATCACTCGACATACGTATTGATTAATGTGATAAGTTTGGTGTGTCTTGTGTTTAATGCACAATTGAATTTTGAGATGTGTGAAGTGATTATTGGTTTCGGGTCTCACAAAACCCTTCCTTCTCTCGATTTAATTGATTGACACCAGTGTTGAGGTTTTGATTGTTACATTCAGACCTGCAAATGGATATGTTGTTGGTAAATGAAATAAAAGTGATGAATGGAATCTAAAAAAACCCTGTGTATAGTCATTAATTATTAATACTGGGTTTTTATTTAAAATAATTCTTTTGGAAAGTAAATAACATGAGTATAATTACAACAATTATGTGAATGCTACAGGAAAACGAACACAAATCTTGGAATTGATGGTATGACTGGAATGTAAATGAGTATTTGCATTGTAAAATAACATTGATCATTTCAATTCTCTTCCATTATCTCATTTTTCGCAAATTGCAAGGCCCCTCATGTCCCAATTAATTTTATTTTTCCATGTTCTGATTTTTAAAGGAAAATTCCATTATATTAAAGGTAAAATTGAGATGAAAATAAACGTGGAAAACGAGTTTTGTTGAGTGACAAATGTAAAATATTGGATGACGTTTATTGGTTTTGGACGATTTAAATGTGTTGGGGGATTTAGATGTGTAAACTAAAGAACAATATTCGTTTCTTTCCCTTTTCATTGTATCATTTTCGCTAAGTACAAACCCTATCATCATCCCATATGACATTTATTATCCTTGTTCTAAGTAATATCAATTGTGGATTTGAAGATAGAGATGATAAGTTTTGGATGATATAAGTAGAGAAATTGGATGGATTGTATGCATGTTTGTGTGTTGATTAATCATAGAAAATATTTTGAAGTATTTATTAGGAAAGTATTTGATGGTGGATTATTCTTTATGGTTTCATACACTGATCTAAGTTTTATTTTAGGAAATGAGTTTCTTCGGTAGAGGAAGTCACGGTAGGGGAAGAAATAGAGTCAGAGGACAGAACAATTTTTGGCAGAGAGGAAACAAAAGACTAAGGTTCTTAGTTCATTTTGATGTCGACTCAGAAGAATTTAATCATTTGTTGCAAAATGGTTTCCTTAACATGGCTGGCCAAGGATCCTTCCATCCCTATCCTAGGCCTGAGAGGCCTCCTTACCAGCATTACCCTATCATTTATAATGTTCATGTTGCACCTCATGTATCCTTGCAGCCAAAAGTCCCTGTCAATGATGGATGAGAAGATATTGTCCAACATGCTCCAATTCATCATGGTGGCTGGACCACAATGTCACTACCATTAACACCTCCTCCTCCTCCTCCTAAACAACATGTTCAACATATTTCCTCTATTGCATCCCATGCTCATTCATCTCATGCAAGTAGAATTCTCAAGGCAGATATTCCTGATCCAAAGACAAGAAAATGAAAGAAAATCGCCACTCATTCTGAGTCATCTCATGGATCATCCCAGTCAGTAACATCCCATGTCCGAAATACCAATGACCATTCACATTCTCTCAGTGATGTTCACCCCAAATCATCCAATCGATAACAATCTAAGAAAACAAGCTCACATGCAAACAAAGCGGTAAATACAGTGAGCAATGATAGGGGGAAAACTACTTCTCACAGTAAATACAGTTTTTAATGCAAAACTATTTTATGACCGTTGATAGTTTACTTGCATTTACATCTTTTTGGACAACATGGTGACTATGTTTTGATTTTTGGACAACAGGATAATGTTTTATTTTTGGAAACATATTTTAATTATTTATATATATGGATAGCGTTTTGGGAGATACAAGGGCTATTCTAATTGATATAAATATGCACATGTATATTTGATAAGGTGGCATGATTTATTTGTTTAAACAAACATGGATTAACAAGGAGGAAATTGAAAATTTAAAGATATTGAAAGGAAATAGGGGTCCAACCTATTAGTTATTATTTATATTACCCTTATCTATTTATTATTTGTCCCTAAATAACTAAAATTTATTTATGATATAACTAAAATTCATTTATGACTTAACTAAAGGTATTTTTATTAAACTAGCACAACTTCCTTGAAGTGATAAAAGAGAAATCAATTGAAGGGACAAAGGAGGAGAGAACAAGGAAGACAATTTCTGATAAAGGTCTACTCTCATACTTTTGAGATCAATTATTTCATTCATTCTGTGTTATCCTAGAGTCTTAACCCTTTTGTTGATAGTAGGGTCTTATTGAAGGTAGTATGATTCAAAGGTTGAGAGGCATTTTTCAGTAGCTTATTCTAGAAAGGTTGATCATTGTTTCTTGATAGTCTATGTATTCTAATATGATCATGAATTATTTTCTCATTACTGATAGAGGATATTTTGCAGAGTCAATCAATGATACTTTCATGGCTAGGCTGATCCATATTTCTAGTCTCAATCTTCTCTTGATATCAAAGTCTTTTTGTATGGTGCCCATCGAAGATCTCTAAATTAGATCTTGGTCCTAGCCCTCGTAGGGGTATGAAAAAGGGGTTTTGATTGTAACTTGGAATGAAATCAATAAAATTGCTTGACTTCACATGTGTATTTACTTGTATTATTTACCAGATTTGTATTTCATTCATTCTTGGTTCTATAAAAAACAAAACACATATTTTTTACTTTCTTCTTTTACGTATTTAAATATAAAATACAACATTGGTTCCTAATACTCATTACCTGAGAATCAATTGATTTATTTATTTATTTTGGCTGTAAACTCAGGGTAACAATCCCCCTTATCTTAGATGATATCGATCTCAACGCGCGCACGCCTTGACCTAGCTCTGTAACGCTACGGGATTGAGATTGCCGCCATGGCAGCCCAGGGAGGGGAGCCGCCGCCCCCCTCCTTCCCCCGCCTCCTCCTTCAGACGCCTGGTAGAAGATTGCAGCAAAAAAACGACCGCCGCAGAAGCCCCGAGCTTTGTCAAGAAGCTGAACGATATTCCAGAGATCGACCTCCCACCGGATTTCCCTATCAAAGTCGCCCTGTCTCTTTCTGAACGAGGACTCATTGGTCATTTTATGGGACTCTGGCCCTCAACCAGATCCACCGACAACTGGATTCAGCGAAACTGGAGACCTCTGATATCAAATAGTGTGACATGCTACGAGGTTGGGCGAGGATACTTCATATTCGAATTTATCTCCCAAGAGGATAGAGATCTGATCTTCAAAAATGGCCCATACTTCATGGGCACTCAAGGACTTTACCTAAACAGATGGACCCCGAACTTTGACCCGRCTTCAGAAGTCCCCAAGGATGTCCCGGTTTGGGTAAGGCTTCCCAACTTGCCGATCCACTGCTGGAACCCCTCTTCGCTTCAGGCAATAGGCAATGGACTTGGCCGCTACATCGACCGAGCAAAACCTAGAGACCAGTATTCTTGTGCGAGGATCTGCGTAGAGGTTGATCTGGAGGTAGGCCTACCAGAGGCCATAAAGATGAAGGTCGGCAACTGGCAGCACTTCCAAAAGCTGGACTACGAACAACTTCCGTTCAAGTGCAGAGGCTGCCACGAATACGGCCATTTCCAAAGAAATTGCCCGAAAAACCCCCCCTCCACTGAAAAAGAAGGGGATGAAGGATGGCAGCAAGCCCGTAAAGGGAGATCAAGAGCAAGAGGCTAAAGGAACGAATAGACAGAACCATAGAAAACCAAGCCAACCGAAACTACAGAAAAGGAGAACAGCTTCAGAATCTTAGCTAAAGGAATGGAGGACACAGAGAAAGAACCAGCAAAAGAAGTTCAAGAGGGAGAACAGAAAGATCAGAGTCCAGAAAACAAAGGGAACACGCCAACAGAAGAAGCAGGGATGCAACATAACTCCCCCCAGAAGCAGGTCGGCAGTCAGAACATAGAGGAGGGGGAGATCTTGTTAAGTAGTGACTCAGAAGAAGCAAGTGAGGTTTGGGCCACCCCAAAGAAAAAGGGAAGAGGCCGGAAGTCAAAAAATGCAGAAAGGAACCAGGAAGCCAACAAAGCCATCCTCAACGGGTCACAACCCACTATAAAAAATGCGTGGTCGGTTCATAACACGCGGAAGTAGGCCAAAGCCTCCCAAGGAGGCCAGCCCCCCCTCCAAGGTTTATAATGATAATAACTTCCTGGAACTGTAGGGGAATGGGAAGAAAAAAGAAGGAAGAAGCGTTAAAAGATATTCTCAAAGCCTCGAACGCAAGAATCCTACTGCTCCAGGAGACTAAAATGAGCCAGCAAGATGTGCTCAAAACCCTGTCGAAAGTTTGGAAAGGAAGTCTTGGAGTCACCAGAAATGCAAGGGGTGCCTCAGGAGGGTTATGTACAATGTGGGACGCCTCCAAAATAGACCTGCTCAGCTCCGACATCTGCATGCATTGGATTCACACCAGATTCCTCCACAAAGACACGGGCTGTCAGGTAAGCATCTTTAATATTTATGCACCATAGCTAATGGGGGAAAAAAAACATTGTTGGAAATCTCTGCAGGCATACCTCCAGCAAAACAATCTCACCAATATCATCGTGGGTGGATATTTAAATGTTACTCTAGCCCAGGATGAGAAGAGGGGCGGCTCGATAGTGAGAGATCCGACTAGAGAATGGGTAGAGGATTTAGCCTCCGCATGGGACCTTCTTGATATCAAACCAGTCAAAGGTCATTACACGTGGACCAATAAGAGAATTGGGCCTGGGCACATCGCTGCCAGATTGGACAGATTCCTTGTACAAAGCTCCCTTCTGCTGCTAGGACTTGAAGCAAAGGCTGAAATTTTGGCCCATAGTGTATCTGACCACAAACCAATTCGGTTAGAAATAAAAAAAGATCAAGTCAAGGGGCCCATCCCCTTCCGGTTCAGCCTGAACTGGATAAATGAACAAGGATTCACAGCGCTAGTAGCAAAAGTTTGGGCCACCCCAGTCCAAGGTTCAGCTTCCTACATGTGGGAGGAAAAAATTAAAAGGCTGAAATATGCTCTGAAGTCATGGGCCAAGAGCTAAACGAGTCCAATAGCAATGCGCCTAGCAGCCCAAAGCCAACTTGAAGCTCACCAGCTAATAATGGAACAAAATGAGATCACCCCGGAAGTCTTGCAAAAGGAGGACAGCCTTCAAAGGCATTGGCATCAAGCCTGCAGAATGGAGGAAAATTATTGGCAGCAGAAGTCGAGAAGCTTATGGTTGAAAGACGGAGACCGCAACACAACCTATTTTCACAAACAAGCGGAAGCAAGGAAACAATACAAGGCAGTGACGGAAGTTCAGGTTCAGGGGAAAACAATTGCAGATCCAGAAGGCATTAAACAAGCAGCTTACAAAACTTTTGAGAAGCTATACACAGACCCAAATGACATGGATTTGAACCAACAAGGCTACCCACTCACGCTCATACCAAAGCTGATAAATGAAGACATTAAAAGCAAGCTGATTAGAGAGGTATCGCAGCAAGAAATAAAGGAGGCCCTTGACCAGATGAACCCAGACAAAGCTCCGGGATCGGACGGGTTCACTGCCATATTTTATCAAAAATGCTGGGAAATTATCAAAAAGGACCTAACCAAAATGATCCAGAAGTCACAGTAGACCGACAAGCTGGGAGGAAGCACAAAATCTTCTTTTCTGGATCTCATCCCGAAAGAAAAAGGAGCGACCTCTTTCCACAGGTTCAGACCAATCTCTTTATGTAACACAAGCTATAAAATTCTTCCCAAAGTAATAGCCAACCGCCTTAAGGAAGTTCTCCCTCTCATCGTTCCTGAAAATCAAGGAGGCTTTGTCCAAGGGAGGCATATCGCTGATAACATCATCCTGGTTCAAGAAGTGATCCACTCCAGCGTGCTAAGGAAAGAAAAATGTATGGTCATTAAACTAGATCTAGCTAATGCTTTTGATAGAGTCAGACACAAATTTCTATTTGAAGTTATGATGAAGTTTGGGTTCGATTTACATTTTATAAATTGGATAAAAGCCTGCATAGGATCCCCTTGGATAKCCMCCCTGGTGAATGGGARGGTAAYTGCCTTYTTCAAAGCYTCCAGGGRWCTAAGRCAAGGYTGTCYACTGTYGCCTYTGCTATATGCCCTTCAAGCTTCAGTCCTAAGCTACCAACTGGAACACTCCCMAATTAACAAAGAYCTYCATGGGCTAAGAATAGCACGAGGGGTGAAAGATATCAACCATGCACAATTCGCGGATGATACGCTTCTACTGGGGGGAGCAAGCCCAATCATAGCAAAAAAATTCAAGGAAGAGCTAGACGCCTATGCAACAGTCTCCGGCAGCGAGATAAATCAGTCCAAAAGTAGCATTTATGGCTGGAACATCACCCCAAATGAAATGCTGAGAATTACTAGAGTTCTAGGGATGGAGGGGCACACAAACTGGGAGGCCTTCAAGTACTTGGGAGTCCCAATCTTTAAATCTTCCCCAAGAGTTTCCCACTGGAGCCATATCGCAGAAAAACTCAAGAATAAATTCACCTCTTGGGGGGCTAGCTGGCTGAATTTAGCAGGAAAGACAGTCCTGATTAAGGTTGTAGTGGCTAGCCTCCCCATCTTTCAATGCTCGCTTTTACTAGCTCCAGCCACAGTTATCCAAAACCTTGAGGCATTTCAGAGGCGTTTCTTATGGGAAGGAGGCAGGCAGGAAAAGAAGAAGATGCACTTGGTAAGTTGGGAAAAAACCACCAAATCCTTCATGGAAGGAGGTCTTAATTTTAAAAATACACGTATTCAAAATCTGGCGTTAGGGGCAAAACTTCTCTGGAAAATGATCACCGACAAAGCCACTTGGAGTAAGCAAGCTCTTTGGAGGAAATACTTTCGAGGGGCTCGGGACAGAAGTTTAGAACTCCCAGGTAAGAAGGTGAAAAGCTCTCCCATCTTCGCGCTATGCAAAAAAGTGCTCCCTCTCTTCACTCCCCATTTAACTTGGGTGCCGAGAAATGGACGGAAAATAAGAATTTGGACAGACTCAATAATGGGTGACCCTCCGTTAGATCAACACCAGGACCTACAAGGACTCAAAAGATGGATGGACAACCAGAACATCTTAACACTCTCAGACATATCAGTTTGGGGAGATGAAAGACCTCACCCATGGCAAGGGTGGGCAGTCCCAAATAGATCAGCTGTACTAGATAATCAATGGGCAGCTCTCAAGAAGTGTCTCCAAGGGAAAGCCCCGTTAAAAAAAAAAGGTAAGGATGATCGAGGATGGGGCAGGAATGCCACGGCTTACACCACAGCAGCTGGTTATCAACTCCTCAATTCAATTCCCATTGCAATGCCAAATCCAGCAAGATGGAAAGCAGTCTGGAAATATCGATACCTCCCAAAAATTGACCATTTCAGCTGGACCCTGGCGCACAAGAGTATCCCTACGGGGGAGAATCTCCGAAGAAGGGGCTGGGAAGGACCCTTTAGGTGTCCTCTATGCCTCCAAGCAGAAGAAACTACTGACCACACCCTCCTAAATTGCAGCTATGCAAAATAAATCTGGATGAAGGTAACAGGCCCCCTTTCAGCCACAAGCCTCCCTTCGGATGTAATAAGTCTGCTACTTCAATGGGAGTCCCTGCTCCCATTTGCCGATAAGAAAAGAAATCAAGATAGCTGGATATGGGGATTACTTCCAAAGTTTGTTCTATGGAATCTCTGGTTAGAGAGAAATCATAGAATTTTCAGAGATAGCCAACTAAGTGCAGACAGAATTAGCATTAAAATTCAAGCAATGCTGGGGGAAACGACTGCTCACCTCTACCCCACAGTAAAGCTACACAATTTGGACAAAGAACAGGAGAGATGGATAGCCCAGTTCAACATCCCAGGGTTAGGAAGCCAACAAGGAAATCACCCAATGAATGAAAGTTGGGAGATCAGGGGAAATGAAATGGAATTTGACAAATGGAAAAGCAAAATTAAAACGCCCATCCTCTACTTTGATGGGGCCTCGAAAGGGAACCCAGGCTAGGCTGGGGGAGGGGGCATCATTGAATATCCCAGACAAGACAAAGCAACACATTATGCCATTGGACTAGACATAGAGTCCAACAACCGAGCCGAAGCCTTGGCTCTCTGGCAAGGTTTGCAATTGGAAATCAAACTCAGAATATGGGACTTGGCAATAATAGGTGACTCAAGAATAATCATACAGGCTATTATCAAGAGATCCACCACTCAAAGCATCAAGCTCAACAACCTCCTTGATAAAATCCACCTTCTATTAAGGAATTTGAACACCTATCATTGCTATCACGTTTTAAGGGAATTAAATCAAAATGCTGATAAAGAAGCCAACAAAGGCGTTCTATTGGATGCTGAAGCACTGTCAGTCAATGGCATCATTGAAAATGTGGAAATCCCATGACCCATCGCAGCTCACGAGCACTCTTCCAAAGGACCGAGAATTTGATGAAGAGGATGGAACAACTGGAGGCTAAGATGGCCCAAATGAACAACAACTGGAGCCAGGAGGAAAAGAAGTAATCTTATGTTGCAAAAGTCATTATGCTGAAACACAGTGCTGGAACAGTTGCCAAATCTCAGTGCTGGAATAGAGCTGGAACATAGTGCTATAATAGAGCTGGAATAGAAGATGAAACACAGTGCTGTAATAGAGCTGGAACGCAGATGCTGGAACATAGATGCTGGAACACAGGTGCTGGAACACAAATGCCGGAACACAGATGCTGGAAAACAGATGCTGGAACACAGAAGCTGGAACACAGATGCTGAAACACAGTGCTGAAACAGAGCTGAAACAGATGCTGAAACACAGTGCTGTAACATAGCTGGAACACAGTGCTGAAACAAAGCTGGAACACAGATGCTGAAACACAGATGCTGGAACTCAGATGCTGGAACACAGATGCTGGAACACAGATGCCGAATCATAGTGCTGAAACAGAGCTGAATCTTATGCTGAAACACAGTGCTGTAACAGCTGAAACACAGTGCTGTTACATATGTTGAAACACAGTGCTGGAAAGTTGCTGAAACACAACGTTGTTCACATGCTGAAACACAGCGCTGGGGAACAAGTTCTAGATCTTATGCTGAAATAGCGTTGCACAACATTTTGTATTTTGATCTACACGCCCGAAGAAACTTGGGGCATTTTGTAATTGAATATGTGGCAATGCCACCTCTCTAATATAAACTATAACCGTTTTCGTCAAAAAAAAAACAATCCCCCTTATCTTAATTTAGCCAAGTAAGATTCAAAAATGTTTGGGTAAGGTTTTATCATGTCTTTCCATCAAAACCCCACTTCCTCTCTCTCTCTCTCTCCATGTTTATATCTTACTCATTCATGCTCTTCCCCCCAATCTCTCTTTCTCTCTCTCAATCACTCTCTTGTGATATTCTCCCCCCCCTCTCTCTCCTACC
>JASDQU010012394.1:84709-95838 GCA_032191745.1 Picea mariana
TTCTATCCCCCCCCCTCTCTCTCTCTCCCTCCCTCACTACCATTCCCCTCCTCTCTCCCTCCCTCTCTCTCTCTCTCTCCCTATAATATATATTATATTGAGAACGAACTACCATTCACCTCTCTCTCTCTCTCTTTCTCTCTCTCTAATATAGATTATATTGAGAAAAAAATGAGATACAAATAAAAATATAGTAGAGAACACATAAATACAATGAAACCCAACTTCAATTAATGAACAAAATAATATAATATTGTAGAACAAAAATTGGCTAGAATGGTGGTAGCTTATCTCTTAAGAGAAAGAGATATCAATTATGCTCATTCACAACAATTGATTAAAAAGAGGTCGAAAAGGGAGTTTTATCATGAATCCTAAAAGGAAAAGAAACAAAACCCCTAAAAATAAATTCCCTAACCCTATAATATGAAACACCAAAAGTATTGCGGGCCCCAAGGTGGTTAGTTGATACGTCAACTTCCCATGGGTGGAACTTTTGCATATGATCTCCATTTGGGGCACACGATAGCTCGTTGGGAAGAAATATATGAGGATTACAACTTTTGTTTGGAGCTAGAGCATGCCATCGCAATCCATGGCCCCTTAAATGTCCAAAAAACACCATTTAGGGCCTCAATATGGCCCCAGAAGTTTGGGACCCAAAAAATCATAGGAAAACTACCAAGAAGATATAGAGAACCATTGAGTTAGTGGAAGAGCTGGGATACCACCAACATCCACATAGATCAGCCCCTCTCTTTCTATATCCCCCCCTCTCTCTCTTCCCCCTTCCTCTCTCTCACTCTATCCCTCTCTTTGTCTCCCTCCCTCCTCTCTCTCTCATCCTCTCTCACCCTCCTTTCCTCTCTCCGCCTTTGTCTCTCACCACTCTCTCTCTCTCTCTCACACACACAAACACACATGCTCTCTCTCTCTCTCTCTCTCTCTCTCTCTCTCCTATTTCCCTCTTTACCTATCTCTCTTCCTCCCTCTCTCTCCCTTTCACTCTCCACCCCTATCTATTTCTCTCTCACAAATTCTCCACTACCCATCCCATATCTCTCACTATCCACGACTCCCCCCCCACTCTCTCTATCCATCTACCCCTTTCTCCTTCACTCCATATTTCTCTCTTCCCTCTCTCTTTCCACATTCCTCCCTCTCCCTTCATCCCTTTATCCCTCCCTCCCTCCATCCCTTAGAACCTCCCTCAAAATACCCCCCATAATCTCTCTCTCTCTCTCTCTCTCTCTCTCTCTCTCTCTCTCTCCCCCAAGGGGGGATATGGCCCTATCATGAAGGTGGTTGGGATATATGCAAGGACCCAATGGAAGAGGGAATTGGTAGCCTAGGGGAAGATGGGGATGCAAGTAGAGGAAATGAGGAAGAATCCAAGGGAGAGGGTGAGGCTGGATGGAGGGGGAGGAGGAGAGGAGGTGAGGGAGAACCAGAGAAGAGAGGGAGATAGGTGATACCAAGGGAAGAAAGCATGAGGGGGTTGGATGAGAGGGGAAAAAAGGGGAGGAGGTGAGAAGAGGTGAAGGCTTTACAAAGTAAATGAGGGAGAATCCAAGGGGGTGGGGTGGGGGGGTTAAAAAGATGAAGGGGGAGGAGAAGAGGAGCCAATGGAGGGCTAAAGGGGAAGGGGGTATGTGGTGGGATATGGAGGTGAGAAGAGGTAAAGGGTCAATGTGTAAGGGAAGGGGGGTAGTGGGAATTAAGGAAATGAGGGAAAATACATTAGAGCGTTGGTAGCGAAGGTGATGAAAGAGGGGATGTTGATGGGAATGGGAGGAAAAGGGTGAGGGAATATAAGAGAGGGAAATAGTTGAGACCTGGAGAGGTGGGCATGAGGAGTTGGGGTGAGAGGGTAAAAGGGGGAGGAGGTGAGAAAAGGTGAAGGGTATATGGGTAGGGAAGGGGGACTGGTTGGAATGAAGGATAGGAAGTAAAAACCAGGGGGAGGGTGAATCAAGATGAAGGGGGATCTAGAGAGGAGGTGAGGGTTGGGAAGAGGGGAAGGGGGGATGTGGTGGGATATGGGAGGGTGGAGATGAGGGTATAGGAGGCTGAGGGGTAGAGGAGGTCAAAGGGAAAAAGGGGTTGGGAGAGGAGGTGATAGGAGAGGGAAGGTGGAGGGTATGGGTGGAAAAGGGGGATTTTTATAACCAAAAAATGGCTCACCTAGCCCATATTGCTAGGATTGCCTAAATACACCATCTACAATACATGTTTCCCATGTTCTTACCCACTTTAACATTATTTTCTCCTAAAATAACTTAGGAAACCACTTTTACTAATGTTATTTTAGTCTAATTAAAGTTATAAACCATTTTTATGAATTTTTCCTCTTTATTTTATTAAAAAAAGGTAAAATAATAAAAAAATGGTTAAAAGTGATTAGGTCAAATACTATATTTTATTATTTTGACCCTATATAACATAACCACTATTTTTCCTATAAATTAAATAGGTGTTCCCCATTTCCACAATGATCCTCACATGAAAGTACCAAAATGTTGTCAACATTTCCATCGATATTTTGTCCTCATTTCACCATTGTTGCTTTCAACCATTGAGGAGGAGAAGCCAAGCATTTTCCACACACTTGGGAAAGAAGAAGAACCTCCCATGGAGAGGCCACCGTGAGATTCTTGTATTCAAAAATTTGTTCATAGGTGTTGTTTATTTGATACTTTCCATTGGGTATAGAGATTGATCACTTTATTTGGATATTTCTACTACATTTTGTAGCTGGTATGTCTTTTGTTTTATTTCTTTTATGGTAGATTAATATCTAAATGATTGTGCATCCATTAATAAATGTAATTTTTAATTTTTTTTTACCCATTTTTGTCTGTGATCTAAAAAAACCACTAGAGATGATTTTTTCTCACCCTTTCTATAGATTTTCTACAAAAGAATGGAGAATCTAGTGGGGATCTAAGTTTTACTCATGATTGGTTGCGGGTGTGTGGTAAATGGTTTATCTTATCCATTTTTATTTTGGAGTTTTTTCAAGGGTTTTATAATATTGTAGATATTGTTTTTTGTATTTGTGGGTCACAAGAGCCCAAAACCACTCAGGAAACCCTCAGGGTCCGTGGCCACAATTTCATATTCAACCCCAACCACCAACACACGTTTTGTGGGTGAAAAAATAAAAAATCCCAATTTTGTTTTTACTGCTGCGGGCTCATATAGACTTCAATTGATGAACTATTTGTGGTGTTGGATTCATCATTTCAAGATATTAAAAAGGGTAATTTTATATATTTTTTATATTTGACACTTCATATGGAAACCATTTTTCAACAAGGGTTAAAAATCACCACACTTTTCCACGTATTTTTCCGCATTTGTCATTTTTTTATTGGGCTCTATTTCATGTATGTCATTAGCTTGCTATAGGTGTTATTTAGGGCCTGCATTTTATAACCTTAATTTACACCATATAGGTCAGAGACAAAGCCATCAAAATATATAATCCTTAATATATATTTTTCCTAATTTTTGACCCTTTTGGGAGCATTTTTGGAGGCCCTCGTTGAACACTAGTGGCTCCACAGGTGAGACACTTCCATACTTCTAGAAATCTAAGAGTTACGAGGTGAGAGAAGAGGGATGTGTTGGATCTTCATGTCAAAGGCCTAGGAAATCACATCATTTGAGTCTCTAGTGATCTTTAGAAGATTTAGAAGCCTCTCCCAAGCCTCCTCCAAGAGCTATACAACAAAGGAAAGCCTTGGGAAAGAGGAGGAAGAATTGAAGAGAATTGTTAGGTTGTCCAATTGAAGAGGTATCCATCATCATATCCAAGAGTCAACGAGCCTATCCTGACCATGGAGATGCAAGGAGATGAAAGGAGAAAGGAGGATAAAGGAGGATTCATCTTCATCAAGTTGAGGTATGAATTCACATGTATTCTCTATGATTTATTAATAGATCATTTGGTTTTCCGCTCATATCATTTGTGTTCATTGAATGAATGATATGTATGATTTATTCCTTTACAAATTTTATTAGAATTAGATTGGATCTAGGATTCTAATCCTTAGTAGAGAAGAAGAGAAGGCTTTGTTTGTATTTTGTATATAGGAAGCAGGTTGTGGAGCTTGGATCTAGTGATTCAGGACTACAACAACCGAGAAATACAAAGGACCACCTCAAGAAAGGTACACAAATATTCCACACTCTCTAAGATGATCATAAATCTATGTGTGTAAGTATACATCTAGGAAATCCATAAGAATTCTACCCCTTTTCTGTCTAGGATTGCTAGGCCAATCCTAGGGAGATCTTACCAATTATTCAGTGAGATTGTTTTGAGAAAAAATCCCATAACAGATTGGTGACTCCACTGGGGAAGGAATTCTTCTCTAGTTTAGTCTCTTTGCTTGCCTCTTCCTTTATTTTTGTGATTTTAATTTCAATATTCTTCCTTTTCAGTCATCCCAGGGTCTAGATCTGGTAGGTCTGATCTAGATATGTAAGATCTGTAATAGATCCATCTCTTCCAAAAAGTAAAATTTTGTAGGCCCTTGCTTGCTGCACCATAATTGTCCCGTGAGGCCCCCTCACCTGTTGACATGCCTATGTCTTGCGAGGCCCTATAAAAAAAATAGTGTTGCAGATCCAAACCCTAGCCTTTGGTTGTAGGTATGCCCTCTAATCCAGAGTGTTTTGCAGTGATCTTTTATTACCCAGGTTGATCTCTCTTCAAATATTTGGTGGTCACATAAATTTCTTTTAAAAGTTTACTTGAGTGCATTTGTGTGGACTGATTATCATTTCTTGGATAGTTTCCTTTTCTATTTGAGATTTCCAGTGAAGTTGGGCTAAGAATCCAACAAATATGAAGAGATCTAGTTTTTTTTTTTATCATTGGTTGTTTAATTTGTCCTTGTATGACCTTTGTTCACCACTAGATCTTCCCTCCTAGGCAAGTTTTTGAGTGTGATCCTTATAGTGACATTAGAATAGGATGATCTAGACTCATTACTAATATCCTATAGTACTTTTTATTGCTATTTGTTGTTGGTTTCCTATTGCATTTGTCTTTCTTGTTTAGATCATGAATTGTTTACATTGCAAATTGGAAAAAACCTCAAAATGACAAAAACATTGGTTGCATGCTAGATTTGATTTTAAAGCATTAGTGTTCAACTGCAATAGAAGCATTGGTTGGTTTCAAATATGGTTTGATTGATTAGTTGCTTGGTGTTTTTGAGGACTTATTTTTGAACTTCACAAAGAAAAAGAAAAGTCTCTTTCCCTTCTATAGCTAGAGTTCATTGAAAAGAAAGAAATTACATCATCATTATTGCATTTCTTGGTTAGGTCAAGAGTCATCACATCATTGAAGTTTCATCTATTAACTTTGGACCTAGACAACAACCATAAAAATAACGCATAATCTAAAATAAATTAAACATCTTTCTTTTGATAGTGAACCAACATTAGATAGGCTTAGGGCCTTGAATTGGGATTGGTGTTACAAGGGAAAAACTCTCTATGGCCAAGGGTAAACCACAACAGACAGGTATGACTGTAGAAATCAACTCAATTCCAATAGATGCTATATAAAATAATGTGCAATATAAGAAAGAGGCCTACCTCGATTCAACGTTTGATGATGTTCCACCATTGAGCACTTTGACCCAAAGCTTTATACCTGTAAGAAGTTCTCAACAAACAAGCAGAGAAAGTACATAGTGATGATATAAAAGGGGTTAGCACATCAGATAACATAATCCATTAATAAACATTACAAACACACCCATGGATAATAATCATATATTTGCAAGATACCAATAGGACGGGAAATGAGTATTTCTATTAATAATTGATCAGCAGAAGTGACAACATTATAGATTTCCGTGTCAGCACGGTTCGAAACCAAGAAACCAAGTTCCTTCCAACTGGGTCTCCACCACTTCAATCCTCCACCAAAGGCAAGCTCATAGGAAAGAGGCAATGAGGTCCTCTCAACAATAGGGAAAGATATTGGGGGCTGAACACTGTGTTCAGACTCGAGGGACAAAGGGATGCAAACTCAATATGAAGTAATTTCTCCAGAGTAACTTTGCTCTCAAAGTTGAATGCTTTCTCCTCTTTTCCATAGCTCGAAATTGTGCTCTTATAGCCTTCAAAATGCAACTGAAGGGCCGAGTCAGAACATTTCCAATATATGGAAGGCCAAGGATCATAGATCTTCTTTCGTGACATGGAAACCCAACCTTATTTTGTATTTTCTGGCACAAATGCTGATATATACGAGCTGTAGTGGAGAAGTAAGCATATACAGATCTTGTACAACTGATAGGGAGCATATATGTGGAAAAATGTATATTTTTAGCTCTGGATTCATAAAAAAGGGATGATAAGTCTGCATAGGGAAATGGAAAAAGGCCCTCTATGCAAGATAGCAATGGTGAGGCAAATATTTCTATAACAGATGCCCCCTAATGTGTGAGATCAGAGGAGTATCTGCAATGGTCGAAATACATTATAAATAACCTAGAAGTGGAGTGGTAGAGAGTGAAATGGACGAACTCAACTACTCATTACATTATGTACTGAATTTGCATACATGGCTGCCAAGAATACAATGTAGATCCATGTGGAAAATATACCAAACAAGTGTTCATGGCCATGAATAGGAAAATACAAATGCGGTCACATGCCAAAAGTTGTCATAGTCACGAACAAGGCCCAGTGAAACCAGTCTCAAAATCAATCTGAATATATCTGTATACCACGAAGTACAATCTGATCTCCCATGATCACTGAAGTCAAATAGGTACTGGTCCAATGAAGGGGAAGCAACAACTTAGGAAAGCTACAACCACATAGTGATGTCTTCAAGTCTTCTACACTATTCGCCAAAGGTGCAAGTCTACATCATGTGAATAAAGGAGTTGAGGTCGAACACGATGAGACATCATTTGATTACCGGTCATTGAGATATACCGTTGACAAACGTGAGACAACCTACCAATAATGAAAGTAGGTATCAAGGCACCGAGTACATTCCTACAAGTGTGAAAAAGGAGTCGATGTCGAACACTTGAGAAATCCATTGATCAAGAGACATTGATGTATTCCCATCTGTCAATGGTGAGAGAGCTTGCCACTAATGACTACAAGCCTCAAGGTACTCATAAAACTCTAGGTCCCATATCCAGAATAAATGAGTTGAAGTAGATGGAAAGAGACTCGCTGAAAGGAGATCATTGAGGCATCTCTCATCAATTTGCATGAGGAACAAAGTAGGAGCTTCATGATTTGGTGGAGATCGGACAAAGAACATGTTCAGGAACCAACGAACCTGTGTGTCTTTCATGTGTGATAAATGCAAGAGGTACACGAAAAAGACCCTCTGAATAGCATCCAATGAGGAAAAATTGTTGACAAAGGGGAGGAAACCACCAATAAGGATAATGGCATCCAAGACACTCCACGAATACTAAAGTGTGAATAGATGTCTTGCCGTCAAACAAAATGGAAACCACCCAATCAATGACCAATGATGAAGTGTCGATTGCTGGGTTCAAGGTGACCTACCAATGATGAAAGTAGGGCTAGGGTGCATGATAAGACCAAAGTATCATGTGATTCTGAGACAAACTGAGGGTATGGCGGACATGTAAAGTCAAGATTTCTGAGGAGTGGCCGACACAGGTCGATAGACTTCCTTTGAACAAGAGCATGAGACATATGGTGGACTCCAACATCATAGACTTAATGATGTGACATTTAGATGTAGGAGGCATCAATAACATTCTCTATAGAGACTATAAGAGTAACTAGTCGGTAGAGAAAACTCTGTAGCAAGATCAACTTCCTAAGGCCATGCTAAACCCAAAATTATGATGACACAAAGACTCAATAACTTTGTGCTCTATTCAAAGGTGACACGACTGCTGCCAATTACAATATAATACTCCCTTCCTGCCCATATTTTTTCATTTTTTCATAACAAATGAATGCTATGATACAGAGGAGGGAACGAGTGTCACAAGTAAGCAAAACTAGTTCCAATAGTGGAACGTATCTATGCTTAATGCAAGGAAATGCATGCGGGAGATGGACACTGTAAAAGTTTCAATACAAATTAATGTATTTCCTACGATTCTCGTGATCTAACAATTATATCCCACTGCTAAATACATAATCTATTCTACTACTATTCTTGCAGAAATTTAAACCACGATCACAAAGTGAAATATCAAGAACACATAACACAAAAGTTTTCTGGGAAAGCATAAAGCTAAAAATCCCACTATCATATATTATGTATATCATGGATCATGAAACAATCTCATACAAAATTCTAATCCGAGAGATCTTAGTACAATACAATCGTCTCACACTGTCATACAAAACTCAACAAATACATGTGCCAATTCTGTCTCCAGACAGTCTGCCTCCTCTGCACAATCCCTGCAATTATAATTCTCACAATGAATTCAAATTGCCTAGTTTTCACATGCTCATGAGCATATCCACTGCATGTGTGATTGCATGAGTGCACTTCACTCAGATCACAACTGATAGCCAAACTTTTCCTTTCACCTGTTATCTCAACTAGGTCTTCACTGGATCTGACATGCATGTATTTAACCGTGGTGAATCTTTAGTTGCATGTCAGTTCACTGATTTTGAATTAATTAATAATTAATTCAATGAACTATCACTAGTGCAAGTTTAGTTACAACTAGTACTACTGGGCTTAACTCACTTAACTGAGTTAAACTACTTCACAACTCTCATAACTACACTTATAACTCTGTTACAACTTCAAGTCACCTCCATGTCTTACCAACCAACCTTTGAACTCAAATTTCCCATAGTTAACTGATTTTCCATTTCAGTTAATTATTTCAAGTAATTATGAGATAATAGATTAATATTTATTGTCCAATTTATTTAAGGGAAAAGTAAATTAGACATATGTTTCTTGTTGACTTTTCAACACTCCCTCTCAACAAGAAAGGGATTATCCTTCACCCCAATCCTGTCTCTATGATATTCGAATTTGCTCCTGGTGAGCGTCTTCATCAGAATGTTGGCATCCTGATCTTCCGTAGGAATGTATTGGAGCAACATGATCTTCCACTACACACAATCTCTGAGATGATGATACTGGATATCTATATGATTAGATCTATCATGAAACACAGGATTAATTGATATTTTAATGCAACTCTGATTATCACAATGAATCTTAGAGATCCTATTGAGTCTTACAGTCGAGGCATCCCTCAGAATTGCTCTTCCGAGGCGTCCCTCTGGCTTGCATTACCTCAACACAATAATTTTTAGGCGATCATGGATTATCACGGGGTTTTCATGGCTTAGTAGTAGCCACGTTCATCATCTTCAGCTTTGACAGCCTTCATCTATTCCTTTCAGGATAAATCTTTTCTTCTCACCTGTATCACAGGTACACAAGATTTCATGAGACATCATCATAAATTATAACGTTCAGAATTTTATTGCAAACCTATCACCCACAGATTTATCAAGTCTCACGATTTGTTTTCATATTTGTCCCGCTCAAGAACCAGATTCATAATTATGGGACTTTCCTTCCCATAACATTTTAGATCAGTAGGAAATCAGTCTTCCTTATGGGATTACAACATTGCCATATCCAAGACTCCTTCTTCCTGCATTCATTCTTCAATCAACCAAACAAATTGTTAGGTTTTCCATGTACACACACACACACACACACACACACACACACACACACACACATATATTTCCAAATGTAATTCAACATTTCAAAGGGTTTTAACAAATGTGCTACTATCAATGGCCACATTCATACCCAATGCATTTTTGCATTGATTTCAAGTTTGTCACACTTTATGACCGGTTCTTGGCCATGGGGTGTTTGAATTTAACCGACCTTTTCCTCGTATGGTTTATTCGTTTTCGTTCATACTTACAACAGGACCATGCTTCCTGCTATAGGCCGATCACGACCCCAAATTAGTACATATTAAACTTAAAATTTTTGCATGAATGCACCCACGCATTAGGCCTTCATTAATAACTAGGGTGCCAACACTCATGGACACCCAAATTTGGTTTTCTATAACACCTATACTACGTGGGTAGAAATGTTGGAAGGTCCTCCTTCCTTAATGAGAAATCCCTTGCCTGTCCTTTATGCAAATATGCATTTCCTGGAAGTAATTCCATGCAACATGCTATTTATGAGCACTTTTGTTTCCAATCGTTCCTTGATTGGTCCATGTGTTCATGACATATCGATTCATGAATTCTTCCGAGGGTTACAACCAGTGTTTACTACCAGAGGTTCATACCTCCATTATTCAGGTTCTCCTTTCAGAATCATACCCTACTTGGGTATCCAAGGCATACAACTTCCCTTTCCATTTTATGCAATAATAAAATATTTCAGAAGGGGTTCTTACCAAATTCCTTCTGACGCAGACCGCACCCTCTGCCTCAGCAAAGGCCTCTGCGCTGACCTCCCGATCTTAAGGATCGTTCTAATTTTACCCTCGAGCCGGAGTGGCTCCTTCGATTCTTCACTGGAATCTCCCTTGAAATTGACCCCCAGGTCTTTTCTGCTGCTCGCAGCCTCTAGGCCGGTCACTGTTCTCTTCACGAAAGAAGAATAGAAAATCGGGTTTCGAGATTTTCAAAATCTCGATGTCATGACCCTTTGGTTCCCGATTTCCCTATCTCCGCTTTCCTGATATGCTCTAATCTCCGGTTATCCCTCTGGGCTAGGCTCATGGTCCACATGACCTCCTTTCACATGACTTCCGTCTTACCACCTTTTGGGATTTCGGGGTTTCGGATGTGGAGATGTATGCGATCTCTTGCCCTCCAGATCCCCGACTCTTCGAATCTCGATATGACGTCACTAGGATGCCTCTCGTTATCCTAAGATCCACGACTATGATCCTTTTTGAGTGAAAAATATGTCACATAAATTCTCAACGATTTAATATCAACCAGGGATGCTCGTAAGCTTGTGATGATGCCAGCAAAATATATGCAGGAGTAGGCATCTAACTCTAATCTAAGAAAATTCAATCAAATCCTAACTCTTGCATAAGACTTAGTTGTTGTAGGCATGAAAA
>JASDQU010012394.1:135087-163944 GCA_032191745.1 Picea mariana
TAAGCCATGGATCAATGGCCGTTAAGATCGAGGAGAGTATGAACCGTCAGATCACTCTATGTCGGGAACATATCGTGACCGTCGGATTGCCTAACTACAAATGCATACTAATGCATACTAAAGAAACACACTTTTACCTAACGACATATTAGACCAAGTAGATCTTAACTAACTCTTAAGTGTCTAAATATCCTAACACCTTGTTGTTCTGCACATCCCAAAATTGGCTAGAAATTTTATTTCTGTACTAAACAAAGTAGACGATGTAGGGGTAAAAACAATGTTTGAGAAATAAACCTGCAGGATGGTTCGAGGAGCAATGGTGTTGTTGAAGGGAGTTCGATTTAGAACTCTATATACGCTACAAGGAATCACTATTAGTGATCGATTTAATAGTTCCGTTGTAAATCCAAAAGAATTCTCTCAAAATTCTGTTGTTCCTGAGATTGGAGATGAAGAAGAAATAATCCTACAATCTCTGAAGAAAAGGCTATGTTGTAGCATCAAAGACTGGGGCATATAAGAGAGAAGGGCCTTCGACTACTACATGGTAAAGGTATCGTTGAAGGTATGTCTAATTGCTCTATGGATTTTGATTTCTGTGAACATTGTGTATATGGGAAGAAAAATCGGGTAAGATTCCCCTCTGGTGTAATGAGGCCAGAGGGGATTTTATAGTTGGTGCACAATGATGTGTTTGGACTTGTGTTGGTTCCATCACTGGGAAAATATATGTACTATGTCTCATTTATAGATGAATTATCGAGGAATACATGAATATATTTCCTCAAGAAGAAATCTGAAGTCTTTGACAAGTTTAAAGAGTTTAAGGCTCTTATGGAGAATCAAGAAAGAAAATAATTAAGGTGTTGAAGAAGGCTAATGGTGGAGAGTTCTATGGAAATGATTTCAAAGAATTCTATAAGAAGTGCGGTATAGAAAGGAATAATACTACTCCATATACACCTCAATAGAATGGAGTTGTAGAAAGGATGAATGAGACGCTGATGGAAAAAGCAAGGTGCATGCTTAGTGGTGCCGGGTTAGGAAAATAATTATAGTTAGAGGCAATGGGTACAACATGTTACCTGATCAACTGATCACCCTCATCAACATTGGATGACAAGACTCCACACGAGGTCTGGACTGGTAAGAATACCTCTCTGACACATCTCAGGGTATTTGGCTCTGATGCCTATGTTCATGTTCCAAAGGAAAACATGAGTAAGATAGATAAAAATATTGAAAAGTGTATCTTTATAGGGTATAATGATGGTATGAAAGATTATAAGCTGTGGAACCCATAAACTAAGATGGTAGTGTATAGCCGAGATGTGGTATTTAGATAAATAAAAAATGTTGTCAAACATGAAGTCCTACCAAGGAAGGAAGAAACAAAGAAAATAGAGTTTGAGTTAAAGGATGATGAATCAAACTCTATAGAATAATAATAATAATAATAATAAGATCCTCATACTCTAGTATTGAGGAGATCGGTTCGGGAAAGAAGGAAACCGAAAAAATATACTCCACTTGATTTCCGTTCAAAGTTTTCTTTGTCTATTACTGATGATGATCCTAGAACTGTTAGGGAGGCAATGGATTCAGATGATAGAAAGCTCTGGAAAAAGGCCATGGTTGAAGAAATGACATCTTTGGAAAAGAATGAGACTTGGGATCTAGTAGAGTTTCCGATTGGAAGAAATCCCATTGGAAGAAAATATGTATTTAAAAAGAATCTAAATACAAAAGGAAAAGTGGAGAAATACAAAGCTCGCTTAGTAGAAAAAGGGTATTCCCAGGTAGAGAGAATTGACTTTGGTGAAATTTTTTCTCCTATTGCCAAGTTAATTTTTGTTAGATTTATTTTATCTGTTGCTACTATGTTTGATTTTGAAGTAGAACAGATGGATGTGAAGAAAAAATTCTTACATGGAGATCCAGAAGAAGAAATCTACATGAAGTAACCATAAGGCTTTGCAGTGAAGGGAAAGAAAGAGCTGGTATGCAGGCTAAAAAAGTCCATGTATGGGTTAAAGCAATCACCAAGGATGTGGCATAAAAAATTTGATACTTAAATGTTGGGACTTGGATTCACAAGGAGCAAATGGATCACTATGTGTATTTCAAATTAATTGGTGATCATTTTATTTATTTGGTCATTTATGTCGATGATATGTTGTTGATAGGAAACAACAAGGAGATTATCCAGGATGTGAAAACCCAACTGTCCTCTAAATTTGAAATGAAGGATCTTGATGCTGCAAATTTAATTTTGGGCCTGGAAATTAAAAGAGATTTGGAAAACAAGAAACTTTGGTTAAATAAGAAGAAATATGTCGATAGAATATTGCAGAGGTTTAATATGCAGGAATGTAAACCGGTCAAGGTTCCTATTCATATAGGTGTAAAATTATCTACGGATCAATGTCCCAAGACACAAGAAGAGGAAGCAAACATTTCCCGTGTTCCGTATGCTAGTGCGGTTGGTAGTTTGATGTATGCAATGGTTTGTACTAGACTAGACATTGCACATGCAGTGGGAGTTTTGAGCAGGTATATGTCAAAACCAGGGAAGGATAATTGTACAACTGTAAAGAGGGTTTTTAGGTATTTGCGTGGCACTACTAGTTATGGATTGTGCTACCAAGGAAGACCAAGATTGGATATAATGTTGGACACACATGAGTTTGTTGATGTAGATTGGGGAGATCTGGATTATAGAAGATCTACAAGTGGGTATGTGTTTAACCTGTTTGGAGGAGAAATCAGTTGGATGAACAAAAGACATACTATAGTGGCACTCTCAACTACAAAAGATGAATACATGGAAACCACTAATGCAAACAAGGAAGCATTATGGTTACAAAAATTGTGTTTAGGTATTGGGTTGGTACAACAAGCTGTAAGGATAGATTGTGACAGTCAGAGTGTAATCTTCTTGATGAAGAACCCGAATTATCATTCAAAGACAAAGCATATTGATGGTCAATATCACTTTGTGAGAGACATGGTTGAAGACAATAAGGTGTTGCTGATGAAGGTGGACAATTTGGAGATTGTTGCAAATTCATTAATAAAATATGTGAGCACTGAGAAGTTCTATTAGTGTAGAGGATCTATAGGCATTTTTGCCCTGGATTGTTGACTATGTAATCCTTTAACCCCTTATATGCAAAGAAAACAACAAATGGGAGAATGTTGGGTATGTGTTATATTCTTTGTAAGATTGGTCCCATGCACTGTACACTGATATGGGAGTAGGGGGGGTGGGGGTTCCCCCTGGAAGGGGATTAGGGGGTGGAGCTCCTAAGTTTTTTTTTTTGGTGTTTTTTTGCGTCTATTTTTTACGGTTTTTCAGCACATCGTTTTCTAATTCCGGTTAAAGAATTAGGGTTGTTGACTAATCCAGGTCAATGGATTAGGGGTTCAGATGCCGTGGGATCCTATATGTATATTCTATTGTAAACAATGAAGAATATGATAAGTAAAGAAGATTATAGGTATGACTCTAAACATGTTGCTGGTTTTCCCGGTTTGCGTTTCCAGGGTAAAATATTTGTGTGTGCCATCATATATTTTCTATTTTTTAATCAAGAATATGTTTGCAGTAATTTATTGTACAAGGTCAAAATCTACAGGATAATTAGCCATTGCAGAAGAAGTTTTCTTAGAAGAGAGTAAGTGGTGGTGGCCCTTCATTTGGAGCGTGCATTCACCTCTTAAGGTGAAGGTATTCTTCTGGATGGCACTTGAGGATACAAATTTAATGTGGGAAAATGACCTTAGATGAGGGTGGGTAGGTCCTAACAGATGCTCTCTTTTCATGCAAGATTCATAGTCGACTCTCCATTTGTTTGTTAATTGTTTATATGCACAATAGGTATGGGATGTAGTTTCATCTATTTTAAAAATTAGTTCCCATGCTCCAAGTGGAAACTTGGTAGATTGTCTCTAGAACTGGAATGTCGATTAGGAAGTTAGGGACCTCAAATCTCTTCCATGTTTGTTTACATATTTAATTTGGTGGGAACGTAATTCATGCATTTTCCAGGACAAATTCGTTCCTCCTAAGGCGATGGCGAGTTTGGTTTTGAAGCTCGCACATGAGTTCAAGAGTGAGCCAAAGAAACTCAAACAGAGGAAGCCTATAATTCCTCCATTAATCAAAGGTATTCCCTGGGGATTTTTCGATGGTGCTAGTCAGGGGAATCCCCCACATTGTGGGGTCGGGGCTGTTTTGCATATTTCAGGAGTTCACTTCTTTAAGGTGAGATATGCTCCAGGTATGGGAACAAATACAAAAGTATAATTCACTGCCATGTGGGCATTGATTTTTCTGGTTAATTTATTAAATTTGAGGAAAGTTTAGGTAATGGGGGATTCTAAGGCGGTGATCGATTTGGAAAACACAAATGTACAACTATAGGGGGTGAGGCTCTAGCCATTGCTAGATTAGATTTGCTCCTTTTTGTCAGTGCTCAAGTGCTCATATTTTTCACAGATTTATAGGGAGCTCAATACAATGACAAATGAGCTCTCTAAGGAAGCTTTGTTTCTGGAAGACCTTCATCTCTCAAGAATTTTATGATGGTCAACTATGTGAGGAGCTATCTTTCCTTCTTTATTCCTTTGGTTTTTTTCTTCTCTCAAGTGTTTGTAAATTTTGAAATGTCCCAATTTTGAGTATGTGTAGACATTGTAAATATCGAGTTCAGGTATAATAAAGACAAATGTAAAGATTTTGATGGTCTCTAAGAGTGATATTTTGAAAGAAGTTGTAGGACAACTAGAAGAAGAATATAAATGTTGTTCAGAGTAGTATGATAAGAAAAAAACAATCCTTTTTAAAAAGATGGTAATATGTATATCCATTTTTTGGAATAATACATTAGATGAAGTGCATAATAACAAACTATAGTAACAATGTTTAGTTGTACAAAAGCTCATAATATGAAAGAATATACTAATGATGTAAAAATAGACACCATTAAGTAATCATATTCAGATATGTGAGGGAATAATACATATGAATCATATTCTCATTATTATTCAATTTAGATCGGTCTTTGTTAGTAAAAGTCAAACATAATTTCATATTTGGAAATGGAAGATGGAAGTTGTTTGTGTGATCTTCCTTTATTACTTCTTGTGTTCATTGATTTACAAACATTTGGACTTTGATCACACATCAACATGTATTTGAGCTTTCATTGAAAGTTTGTTGAAAATAAAATGTTCAATTCTCAAAAACATGTTTGGGGTATTAGAGCTTTCTTCCAGGGTTTGTTGAAAATAAAATCTTTAATTCTTAGGAATAAGTTCGGGGCCTTTCTTTACACCTAGAAGATCACTTTGACTATTCTCTCACCTTGCTCTGTCTCTAGTCCATGTTTCAACTATTGGGTAGTACATCTTCTTGGAAGAATAGCTTTTGGCACACATATTGGAATGAAATGAAATGTGTTTCTTTAAAAATACTTTAAAAAATATCTAACCATATATAATATGCCAAAACTTCGATCAGAATTGGAGGAAAATTGATATAATTGTCTAACTACAAGTTTGTAAAAATGTATTTAGGCTCGATGGAAAATATAGAGTTATGACCAAGAAGTTCAGAGATTGACGAAGTTCTAGGATATTTTTCTAGTATGGACACACATAATTGGTTGTTGTATCAGAGGTGTAGAATAACATGGAAGGAAAACATAGGGTTCACATTGCACTGATCAACCTTTTGCATAGTTTAGAGTGAACCCAATTCAATAATATTAGATCACGCACTCCAATGTTGTGGCTTGATTGTGTATGGATAAATTTGGTTGTGCTAATATTGTCACAATAAACATGCCTTTTACGACATAATATCTAGAACCATTCAAAGCACATTGGTGTTGTTGGATAATTCAAGTTAACACACAAATTTCCAATGGCCACGATGGATCATCTTCCTCTTCCACAATTTTTTAAAATATTATAATATAAAGAACATGCACATATGAGAGATAATCCCTCTCTACCATGAGCGTGATTATTTATACTTCTGATTACATTGGTTGGTTGACTAGTTGTTTGTTCCTTAAGACTTCATGATCATATTCTTGTTGTACATTTTACTTTGTTATTGAATTTTTTTGGAGTTCATTTACCACCTAAATTTGTTACGCCAATTTGTGTTATGTTATATCCATTTTGTTAAGCTAATGAGTCACAATATAATCATTCCACTATTTATAATAAAATAACCCCATTACTCTAATTTGTATTGTGAGTCACACTATCATCATTCCACTATTTATAATAAAATAAACTTATTACTCTAATTTTTTTATGGTGGTTACTTTCATTTAACAACGTTGTCCCAATATGGATTATGGATTAAGTTGGTTATTGCAGCATCACTTTGTGATTGTTTTGCATGTAATTATAGGTGTCTTGAGTACACTTTATGGTAAACTTTTGCTTTTATATAGAGAAATAGAAGGAAGATGATTTACAATGTTGACTTGAAGAACTTGTGGAAGGTATCACCAATTTCAATGGAAAAATGAGGAACCTAGATTTACAAATTCTTGATTGTTAAGGTGTTGCACATTTTCAACATAAGTGTTGAGAATCCACTACTTATCAAGAAGTGGGATATTGCATTGCATTGCATTTCATTGAATGACTAAAACTGTGATTGATCTGAATTAACACCCCAACAATCCCACTATTCTTACATGACAAAACATACCACGCTCTTGGGTGGAATTGAACCTTGGCGTGTGGAATATATCTTGACTAACTAGCCAAACCCTTGATGGTAGATGCTTTACACTTTTTGTGTCAATTTTCACATGCAATTCTATGTGACTAATTTCAGATCTGAAAATTACTTCCTAGTGATCAAATAGTAAACCCTAGATGTTATGACTATACAATTTTACACTAAAATTATGACAGAAAATTACAGTAGCGGAAATAACAAGATCTGAGATAAATCATCCATGCACTTGAGACACAAATTTTCTGTTCTGTAAAATTTTCAAATTCAGAAATTCCTGAAGGAAAAATCAACCTTCCTAGCTTACACAATTTCTCCAAAACTGAGGACAAAACTAGTCCTTTGAAAACACCAAAAATCAACAAATTTCCAGAATCATTAATTGCTGGAAAACTTCCTGATGTTACTCTGTTGTATGAACCTGTTTGTACTGTTCTATCACATGTGCAAGTCTGTCACATGTGTGGCATGATGTACCTGTTCACACGTGCGGCTTGTTCAGGCCATACCACTCGTGCGCCATTTTGTATGGACCTGTACGATCTGTATAGTTTGTAGCACACGTGTGGTCTGTCTTTTCTTTGCAACAACCCTTCTCTTCCACATGTGGAACCTCCCTTTCCTTACACATGTGATCACTTGCCATGAATAGAAAAACAATAGATGTCCAGAAATCTTATGCTAGATTGCCTAGGTGCAAAAAAAATCCTTGCTGAAATTTCCATCCTCCTAGCACAAGTGTTTACTCACTTATGCTAACTCTACAATGTCACAATATCCTCCTCTTCTTTATAAGGAGTCTAATGTGAGATTAGAATCCCTTAGCTTACTCTAAGGATCCATCCACTAAAGTCAACATTAAATTATAAAATTAAATTCATCTTTGTGGGTGTGAAGCCAAAACACAAGCCCACAAAGCCCATCAACAAATGCATGAGGCCCTAGCCTTATCCCAAGGGTGTTTTCACTGAAACAAAAGAGTAATGTAGTGCCAACAAAGATTCCCACATGAATGACACCATGGCCTCTTATTGATTTAGGTGGATCTCGATGGCCATCCACCTTTTCCACTGAATCAACATTTCAAGCCTATGGTTTTGATACACCATGATATTCACCCTTTTGATGGGGAATGGAATGTAATGCCATATTCATTTGTTAATTACAGACATCATGTAATGATTTTCTAGTGGTCTTATGTACATGCTTACAACATAGCGTTAATGCATTGGATCCCATTAGAACTCCGCAGTTAAGCACGCTCGAGCTAGAGTAGTATTGGGATGGGTCATTGCCCAGGAAGTCCTAGTGTTTTACATGCCTATGACATTTTATAAGATTATACCAATTTATCCCACATGCATCATGGGGATTGTTCTCCTCTCACACTCTCGTATATAATTGAGGTGAAGGAGTCCCTTTAAGCATGCAATAGAGTGTGATGTAAAACTTGTTGCGAATGAAGCGTAGCCAACATCTCTTTCTTTTCAGAGATAATCTACCCCATTCTGCCAGTTTGTGTTCTATATTGGTTTTTAATCTTGTTCATTAATAGAAGTTGGGTTTCACTATATTTCTGTGTTCTTTGCTATATTTTTTCTTTTGTCTCATTTTGTTCTCAGCATAATCCAGATCAGTGGTATCAGAGCAGTCTGTTCCTTGCCATTTATGAGATCAGGTCCCTGACGAGGTTAGGGTATATAGAGTTGGGTCTTGAGCTTGAGGACAACCACTCTAACCAGCCCAAGCGATCTCCCATGGTGAAAGAAAAGAGAGATGACAGAACATGAGATCCTTTCAAGATGTTGCTTGAGGAAGCCCTCATGCGATAGAGGAATGAGATGATGGAAAAAATCGCTCAGATCCTTTGATGACTACCGATGGCGGAAACTGAAGCATCTTTAACAAGCAACCATTTTGGAGGTGCGACACCCTTCAAGGTACAAGTCAATTTTGATATCCCCTTATTTAAAGGCCAAATAGATGGAGATGCTCTAGAAAAATGGTTGAATCTACTAGAACGTTATTAGTCTGCCCAAAATTTTTCCAACAGTGAAAAGATCACCTTCGCGCTCCTTAAATCCCTTCCCCATGTCAGAGCTTGGTGGGAAGGTTACTAGGATGAATCTACACCATTCGGTACAAAACCCACTTGGGTGGGCTTTATAGATTCCATAAAGGAGGAGTTCTACCATATCAGAAACTATGATGACCAATACATGAGATGGACAACTCTGCGTCATAAAAGAGACCAGATGGTGTTGGAGTACACTAACATATTTCATACCTTGCACTCAAATATGGGTATAAAATACTCTGAGCGACACTTGGTTTTGAAGTACCGCAGTGGTATGCACAAGTACATACACGCAAATATGGATTTCTTGGAAATCTCCTCATTGAGAGTTTCTTATTGATATGCAGTCAAAATTGAGCATAAATTCAAGAAGTGGAGTAAGTGGGAGTTCGGGTTTGAAAATACACCACAATAAAAGCATGGCAAAGGCAACCCCGACTCACAGAACGAAGGACATAAAAAAAAGGAAGGCCAACCTCAAGAGGTCTAGTCTAAGACGCAAACAAAGAAGGGTAATGAGAAGTTTAATAAAGATACCTGAAAGTGGTGTGAGTTCCACAAAATTCCCTTGCACAACACTAATGAATGTCACTCAAAACAATCATTGGTGGGAAGTCTCAAAGAAAAAGAATCAGAACTTGACTCAGACTTTGATTCATAGCATAATAAAGAGAAACAAATCATCGATGTAGAACCCACTGCTACCATCACAACCACACCAATATAACCAAAAGAACCAGAGGATCTTGAGGAGGGGGAGCGCTTCTTCCACTCACAAATGTGGGTAAAGGAGACCCCACTGCATTTCATTGTTGACAATGAGAGTCAGAAGAATTTGATCTTAGTCAAGGTTGTCAAGATATTGAAGATGCCAATGATGCCACACCCCCAACCATACAACATCAGATGGTTGAGTCGGGGATGAGACATCTGTGTCAGCGAGTAGTGCCGCTTGTCCTATGGCATCAAGCCATTCAAGGATGAGGTAGTGTGTGGCATTTCCCCACTTGAAGTCTGTGATGGTATTTTAGGAAAACCATATATGTGGAAACATCATGCCATATATGAGTCTCGACCCCGCAGTGTCATTGTTACTCTAGGAGGTCATCTCTACAGGGTACCAAAGGTAGTTCTGACTACTATCTCAGCAAAACAATGATGCAAAATAATCTTTCATACCAAAAAGTTTAACCTCTTCACGATCTGATCAAAAGGTGAACAAAAGGACACTACGACCACTACAACCTTGGACCAAGACCTTTCTATCCAATAGAAGAAGGTTGAAAATATTGTAGAAGAGCACATGGATATTTTTTCTTCACCTACAGGGGTGCCTCTGCACTTCCCAGTCAATACAAGCTATAATAGATCCCTTCATATCTCTATTGGCCACGACCCTTTTCAAGTGTGCTTGGGGTTTCAACCATTGGCCCCCATTGATATAACTCTTCTTTCTACATCTTCACTGACAAAGTCCTCCCACACTTAGACCAAGGTAGATCATGTATCCATATCTGATGAACAGATCCAACACCTCCAACGGGTTCATGACATCCTTTCATAGGAAAAGTACAAGTAGGACATCAACTTCAACAAGGCAAGCGACTCAGCAAGGATAAGATTCAGAAGAAGTTTCCTCATCTCCCAAGTGAACTTGACACAATGGGGACCATTGCTTCCTAAGCGGGGAGGAATGATCTAGGTGGATCTCGGTGGCCATCCACCTTTTCCACTGAATCAACATTTTGATCCTATGGTTTTCATTAACCATGATATTCACCCTTTTGATGGGGAATGAAATGTAATGCCATCTACAATTTTTAATTACAAACATCATGTAATGATTTCCTAGTGGTCTTATTTACATGCCTACACCATAGTGTTAATGCATTGGATCCCATTATAAATTTACAGTTAAGCGTGCTCGGGCTAGAGTAGTATTGGGATGGGTGACTACCCGAGAAGTCCTAGTGTCTTACATTCCTATGGAATTTTATAAACTTAAACCAATTTATCCCACATACATCATGGGAATTGTTCTCCTCTCACTCTCTCATATATAATTGAGGTGAAGGAGACCCTTTAAGCAACAATGGAGTGTGATGTAAAACTTCTTGTGAATGAAGCGTATCCAACATCTCTTTCTTTTCAGAGATAAGCTACCCCATTATGCCAGTTTGTGTTCTACAATGTTTTTCTATCTTATTCATTAATAAAAGTTGGGTTTCACTATATTTATGTGTTCTCTATTATATTTTGTTTTTGTCTCGTTTTGTTCTCAACATAATCCAGATCACTTATGGAAATACCTCTCGTAGCTACAAAAATCAACACTCCCTCTTAGCGAGGGAGGTATTCTCCACCACTCTTAACTGTCACTGAAGTAGAAAAACTTCCTCTTTACTAGAGGTTTGGTGAGAATAATTGCAATCTTCTCATCTATGGAAATGTGTTGGAGATTTACTACTCCCTTCTACACCCTTTCTCTAATGAAGTGGCATACGATCTCAATGTGTTTTGATCTATCATGAAACACTGGATTCTCTGATAGTTTGATACAAATTTGATTGTCACAGTGAATCATAGTAGGCTCCAAATCCTAACCAAATAGCCTTGAAAAAATCTTGCAAAGCCAAATAGCCTCACAAATTTCCAAACTAGCTGCCATATATTCTGCCTCTACTGAACTGAGTGCCACGAAAGTCTATTTCTTGCTGAACCAAGAAACCACTGCTGATCCCAGGTTGAAAAAACCACCTGAAGTGCACTTCCTATCAAATGCACGACCTTCCCAATCTGAGTATGAATATCCATGCAGCCTCACTCCATCACCTTCGACATATCTCAGACCAAATCCAACTATACCCCAAAGGCACTTGAGCACATGTTTTTCTAATACCCAATGCACCTGCCTCGACTCAACCCTAAACTGACTCAAGGTGTTGATAGAAAAACAAATCTCTTGTTTGGTATTAACCATGTACATCAACAATTCAATCAACTACTTGTACATCGTGGGATCCACCAAGTCTAAATATGAAGCCCCCAACGTATTCATATTGGTGGTTAGAGGTGTAGTCATGGACTTACAGTCCATCATCTCGAATCTCCTTAGTATCTCAACTGCATAATTCCCTTGTCTGAGGAATATCTCACTTGTATGTTTCCACACCTCTAATCCCAAGAAGTAATGCATCAATCCAATATCCTTCATCTCGAACTCTGAATCCAATTCTTTCTTGCACCTAGTGATGGGATTCACAGCTCCTGTGAGAAACAAGTCATCGACATATAAAACCAATATGAGAGGATCCTTACCAAACTTTAGGAGATACAAGTTGGGATCTGATTCATTCTTGGTGAATCCCAAGCTCTGCAAATACCCATCAATCTTCGAGTACCATGCCCTAGGTGCTTGCTTGAGTCCATACAAGGCCTTCTTCAATTTTCAAATGTCAGATTTCCTTCCATGTACCTCAAAGCCTTAAGGTTTCTCTAAGTAAACTTCCTCCTCAATCACACCATTGAGGAACGCTTTATTCAAATCCATCTGATGTATCTTCCACCACATAACCAAAACAAGAGATATAACAACCCTTATAGAAGTATACATGGAAAATGGAGAAAAAGTCTCCTTGTAATCCACTCCCTCTTTATGGGAGAAACCTCTAGCCACTAACCTTGCCTTATACTTCTTGATAATACCATATGTAGTATGCTTCATCTTGTAGATGCACTTGAAATTTACGACAAAATTCCCTTTTGGTCTTAGAACTATGTCCCAAACATCATTCTTCATGATGGAATGGTACTCCTCCATCATGGCATCCTTCCAAACCTGTTGGCCTACTGCCTCCTAAAAACTAGAAGGATCAGAATCAATGATGTTATTCTTGAGAGCTACATAACTGGAAAACCTCTGTGAAGGCCTTCTCTCCCCGAAGGTGCCTTTGGGGCCTGAATGTCCCTCAACATCCTTCAAGGTGTCTTTAATCCATATAGGCCTTGTTTCCTTGTCTCTAGGAGGATCCACTCAATCCACAAACTCCTCTGACTCCTCCTCACGATCTGAGGTCTACTCCTCTATACTATATGGAACTATACTCTCCTCAACTGTTGGAGCCTCTTGTTCCTCGCCACTTGCTTTGATCTCATGGGACCTCTTGAAATAAAAGTCCTCAAACCTGACATCCTGACTAACCTCAACATATTTCTGTCTTGGATTGTATATTTGGTAGTCTTTAAAAGTCTTGTAGTATCCCACAAACATGCCCTTTCTCTCATAAGGTTCCACCTTCATTCTCTTCTCTTTAGGAACATGGATTTAGACTGGACAACTGAAAATCCTCAAATTCCCTATCTTAGGTTTCACTCCCATGAATAACTCCTTAGGAGTCTTATCCTCCGAGATCCTATTAGGATTCCTGTTCTAAACATAAAATTTCGTGTTGCATGTTTTTTTCCCAAAGAATCTTGGGTAGAACCTGGTCATGCAACATCGCCCTGGTAGCCTCAACTATGGTTCGATTCTTCCTCTCTGCATACCCATTCTGATGTGGGTTGAAATGCACTGTCATCTCCCTCTTAATATCTGTCTCCTTGCATAAATCACTGAACTAACTGGAGGTATACTCATCCTCATTGTCTAAACTCAAAATCTTAATCTTCTTCCCAGTCTGATTTTCCACTAGAGCCCTAAAATCCTTGAATCGACTGAAGACCTCATTCTTGGTCTTCATGAAGAATATCCATGTCCTCCTGGAATGGTAATCAATGAAGGTCACACAATACATACAACCACTTGAATATGGAACTGAAATTGGCCCATGTTATCCCCAATTTCTAGGGATAACTAAGGATATGATGTCTCGAGCCCCCCAGGTTGCAGACATGGAGTACCGAGAAATAGATGATTGGAAACATCCACATGCACACAAAGAGACCCACTTCACCACCATGCATCCTTGGTTCATCATGATGGAATTCACCACATCAACTTGCTTCTGGAAGACAATGGGTTATGCTCTATGAGGTACTAGTCAGGTATTACGATAAGTGTCACTTTAATACTTGAGAAATTTGAGTATGTTGCATTTAATGCTGCTTTTGATTATAGAACATCTTGGAAATTATGATCTTTTCCATGTTTCACCTTGTTGGTTGATAGTGTTCCCTAGTAAGTGGTCACCCTTGGTAATGGGTTTTCTATTGGGAGGTTGACACGTCATCGTTCCATTCTTGATCATACTGATCATTTTTTACACTTCATCCTTTTAACCTCCTTATCTTTTGGGATTTTCGGGTGTACTGACCTAAGAAGGGATTGTACCTCATTTTATGGGAAGAAGGGGCTAAATGCCCAGCGAGAATGTAGCTAGAAAAATATAAAATCCAAAGCTATAACCTTCCAGATGCTCTCTCAAGGAGGTCTTGAGAATGATGAAACATTTCTCCTAAAAAATCAAAGACCTCCAAGAAACAAATATATATTATATAGATGTCCCACTTGTTGAGGGATCTACACAAGTGCGTTACAACCTTTTATTTACCCCTATGGCACTCTGTGTACCTATCCTTTCAAGTGACATTGTGGTACTGCCTTCCAAGTATTATATCACACTTTTGGAGTACCCAATTGTTCTGGATTTTATTTAATTAATGGCACATAAATGGGCTTGGAAAAAGGATGTATAGAAAACGAAGGTGAAGCACACCCTCTACAAAGGAACCCATAAATGAGACAATACAAACACTTGCATGTCATGAACCACATGCCAAAAAGTCCTACCCCCATCCACTTCATCTTATCCACATGACTTAGAGAGGGTTCCACCTAGGAAACACTCCTTGAATTAAGGAATGACTCACCCAATAGGTCACCTTCACAACCCTCCCATACCTAAACTTGGAAAATTGCATAGGGTCTTTGAGCACTTGTTTAATTTGATGAAGTAGTTTTAATGCACATGTTTAGGTGGATCTTGTATTAAATGTGATTTTACTTGCCATGATACATTTGAGTTGAGACCCTTGGAGGGTGCACTCATCTGTCTTTGCAGGACTTTGTGATGGATGTTTTGAAGGAACAAGCCCAACTTGGGCCTTCATTGGTGCAGGAAGCCCACATGTTGGATGCCATGGCCTAGAATTTGGGGGAAAGACAAAGGTTGAAGGTTTCCTTTGGAGGCAAGAGAGAAGATATTGGATATGAAACCTAGCCCTATCTACCCCAACGACTTACCTTTGGAGGCCTTACACCACACTTTTGGGGCTTGATGTCTTGACTAGGGCTAAGGTTTGGTGGTGATGATGATTTTATGGATACTGGGCACCTTGTGATGAGGAGGATACCTTGCACCATGTATAAGACCCTAGAAATTGAAGGGAATGCCTTAGGAGGCCCAATTACCTCCTCTTATTGATCAATGACTTTCTAAATGTGCCAAGACGTCACCCTAGAAGGGGTTAACGTCATCCTTAGGGTTTCTTTTTGTGAAAATTTTTAAAGTTAAAATCAAATTAATTTGTAAAGGGGAAAAATAAAGGGGGATGGCCCCCTTATTTTGTGGTTTACCCTATTTTTTAGTGGACAAACAATTTTTAGAGGTATTCTATAAATAAAGACCAAAACCATTTCATTTTAACATAACTCTCTCATGTGAGAAGAGTTACTTGGCTGAAATTTTTGCCCCTCTTGGGAAAACTTCATTTCTCTCTCTTATGCTATGATTTATACTTGTCTCATGGAACTAAGTGGTGCACTATCTCTTCAAGGATATTCTCTTGCTATGGTGATGAAAGTTTCCTGGTAAATGAGGGTTTATCTTGCATGCTTCTTGGAATTGGTAAGAAAAATCTGCATATTGTTAATTCTTCTTGCTTGTTTCATGGTTGTTCTTGGCTATATATTTGGAGGAATATAAGGGAATATACCCTCCACCAAGTTTTATCAGTATTTTTTTTATTGAATAAGCCATTGTGAAGGTTGCTAGGAGGAATACAAGGGACTACACCCTCCTAGATTTACCTTGTTAGGGTTACTTTATCTAGGGAGTAAAATGGATTACACCCATAGAGAAGTAGTATAC
This sequence comes from Picea mariana, assembly GCA_032191745.1. Taxonomy (NCBI): domain Eukaryota; kingdom Viridiplantae; phylum Streptophyta; class Pinopsida; order Pinales; family Pinaceae; genus Picea; species Picea mariana. The sequence goes on from JASDQU010012394.1 coordinate 151,022, forward strand.
CTAACATAATACAATAAGATTCCATAACCCATTTGGAAAGACACTAATCTAATTTTTCATTGGAGAAATAAATTACTTGCATTGGGGCACGTGATTTTGAGAGATATTGAAATTGTTGAAGTTGGAATATTTTTTTGGTGTCTTAAGCTTGCTAAAGCCACTAAGGCATATTGATTGGCCTAGTAGTTCTATGGTTATAATAAATTGAAATATACAACCATTAGGGATGTAGCAAAATACATTCAATTTCTTAATATAACTTTCTTTTTCAACGACTGAAATTACTTGTAAACTTGTACTCTTATTCTATTGCTTACTGTCTATCTTTTTGTCGGTTTACTTGTCAATTTTCATGGTTGGAATTTGCTGCTGTAGAAAATATTTTCTACATCCATTTGGATGGTCTGAAAAATCTCTGAAAACATCCTTTTTGCAGCCCTAACTCACCATCAAAGCTTGTGCCAAAGTATTGGGAATTTATCTACTTGTTTAATGCTTCATTACTCAATAAATATTTGATGCTTTTGATGGTTATTTCCATGGTAAATAATTGATTTCATTGCTGATATATACATTTTTTTACTTCTGTAATTTAGTACAACAAGATTCACTTTCTTGTCCCATTGATTTGAAGGCTTGTATCACTATTATTTGTCTTGTTTCGGGTAGGGATAACACTTTGGTGCAGGTGCTCAAGTCTTCGACAACAATTTTCCTTCAACAAGACTCTTTTCCAAGCCCTTTATCTTCCTTCATCATTGACCTAAGGGGATCCCTTCATAAATGTCCCCATACTCCATCTCAATCCCCCTAGGGTCATCAAGATTCCCCCCTTGAGGTGATCACATCATCTCTAAAGAGAGGGGGGTACCTATCTAAGGTGACAATGGGTAGGTATTCCCATTGTTGTCTCACCTTTGTAGATTGGGTCGGGATTTTCCCAACCTACAATCCATGAGATAAAATTTTGGCGTTGTTGATGGGGAGGATTTTTAATCCTCTTTCATGCTCTAATGACATCTTGGCAAGCTTTGATCCCTAAGAATTTACCCCTAGCTTTCCTAACAATTCCACTTGAGGGAAGTCCCTTTCCCTTTCCCTTCTTTATGAGCTAAATTTCATATGGCGACTCCACCATCCCAAAATCCATCTTCCTAAAAGACCTGTAAGTTTTAAACCTTCCAAAACTTACTGAAGAAAGCCTCCATTCCATTCCCCCATTGTCAAAAAGGTTTTCCACGGTAACCTCCCACTTGCACCAATGGCTCATTCTTGGAAAAACTGCCTCTATAAGCCATTGGACATGGCTACCATCGCTGGATATCCCAATACCATGCCTAAAGAGATCAACAAACGTTTTCCAAAGTTCTATGGAAACAATGTAGTCACGTGCAAAACATCACTTGCATGTAATTGGTCGAGACATGGAGAATAAAGGAGTGGAACATGAATATGTTGCAATGAGGCTACTAGCAACATCCATTACAAAATATTCCCAGAGGTGGTTTGATAGCCTACCAGATTATCATGTAGCAACATACAAAGACTTTGATAAGCTATTCATAACAATATGGTCAGTGAAGAAAGATAATTAAATGCTAATGAATTAGTTCAAACAAATAAAAAAATAGGAGAATGAGACAGTTAGTGAATTTGATACCAGATTTGATAAACTACATAGCCAAATCCCCCAGGATTTGCACCCTACCGCAACAACTATCCATATTCTCTATGCCAATTCCTTTGAGGGGAAATTTGGTTTCATCCTAAGGGATGAGATATTGAGGAGAATCTTCTTTGCTCCAAGTTCGATCCTTTTCAGTATACTCGTGCCAGAGAAGAACCAAAAAAAAGAAAACTACAAGTAGTGCACCGAATCCAAATGCTCTAATATCTCAAAATATTGATCATATCAATACTCAGTTTGTCCAAAATCAAAATCATGTATGAGACGATTAACAAATTTGGAAAGGAATCAGTCTGCTCCAAGGCACCCATTCACCAGGAAATAAGCCACAGATTGGAATTCAAAACCTTAACAAGAGGAAAAGGCTCCTAACACACTAAACCCTGTTGGTATGGCCAACTTGGAATAATTACCATGGTTTTCTCCTTGCCAATAATTTCATCTAGAGGAAGAATGTCCAAGACGGGAAGAAGACTCCCATGACAATATCAACTTTATAGATGCAATATTTTCCTTTTAGGATGGTGGTGATGATGAATCTTCATATATTACATAGGAAAAATGGTTGAAGTTTGAGAAAGGGGATCCAGAGAGAGAGGAATTAGAGTGCTTAATCAGTTGACTGAATATCATAGGAAATAATTAAAGAAGAGTGAGATCCTGACTTACAAAATAAGGAATAAAATTCCTATATTGCCTCCACAGATTTTAGAGAAACAAACCTCATCTCAGCCAACAAAGCAAGCTTCAGTTCAGCCAAAGGAAATTGCTCCCCATCCAACAAAGAGGGTGGCCCCACCACCTCCACCTCCAGTTTGAGAGTTTCTTCCAAAACCAATGTAGGAGAATGAAGAAATTCAGTTGAATATAGATGTCCTGACCATGGTTGGAAAAATGAATATGACAGTCCCAATAACAGAAATGTGCAAAATCCCTTCCGTTAAGAGAGAAGTGTTTAAGTTGTTGAAAGTGCCAGACGAGGTGGAAGATCCTTCTATAATCCTGAACACCATGTACCTTGGATGGAAAAATGATCCAAACCCTCCCTTCCATCTTTCTTTGGGGATGAATAACCTCATATTGCAAAACTTCATGCTAGATTCTGGGCCTCAACAAATGTGATGTCCTTAAAATTTATGAAGCAGCTTGGCCTCAAAATGACTTGACCCTATGGAAATTTCTATGGCATCGATTCCAAGAAGGTTAAATTTTATGGACTCATAGAATATGTAGAGTTCTATTTGGTGGACTTTCCTCACTATAATCCTCATGAACATAGTGGTGATCAATGTTCCAGACACTTGGGGAATGCTATTATCGAGGAGTTTGGCCACCACTCTTGGAGGTTTCCTTAGCATGGACCTCACTCATGCTTATATCCCCATGGAAGATGGTACCTTTGAAGTTCTTTACAACCGATGAGCGACCAAGGAACATGTGATAGATTGGGATCACCCTAACCGCATCAACGAGAATGAATTTGATGAGGGTACACTACCCATTGAATATGATCCTCATGATCTACCTTTCATGCAGGAGGATTGCATAGATACACAAATTCCAAGGAATCAAGAGTATAAGGAGAAGTTGGCAAAATTTCAAGGGAGGGAACCAGGGTCCATCAAGATATTGAAGAAATAAGAATATAAAGAGGATAAAGAATGTGAGAAGGCTATTAAAGATGTAATCAACACAGAGCCACCTTCATACCCCTACATTGAGAATATACCTTAAATCAAATACAATGAAGGAAGCCTTGCATTCATGTGGGATAAAAGGAAGGGCAAACCCAAATATGATTAGAAGAATAAAAACTCTTGTCTTGGCCCTTACATCATCAAGAATAAGTACGATAAAGAGAAGTACTACTTGTCATCCATGGACGAGAGAAAGATGCCATTTCCAGTAGATGGGTCTTTTCTCCGACCCTATATTCAAGGTACATGACTTCTTCAAGCCCCATGCCCCATGTAAGTAGGTAGGTCATCTTTCTTTCTTGCTTTTTCACCTTAAATGCTCATGGTAGTTTAGTTTCATTTTATCTCTAATTTTCATTTTACTCTACTTGCATTATTGATTTACATATTTTGCTTTTATTGTATTATGTGAAAAATTCAAAATTTTCTTTTCTAGATTAATTATCAATTCCAAAATTTTGATTTTTTATAGGAGCAAAGGGTGGGTGAGCCACCCTAGATTTTACGGTTTGATGTTTCATTGTAGGAACATGTCTGACCAGGAGATGTTGAGGTTATCATGCATGTTACGATGAGTACATGTCCTCGAGTAGGAGCCAGATGTTATCACCAATTTCTAGGGATAACTAAGGAGATGATGTCTCAAGGACCCTAGGTTGCAGACATGGAGTATTGAGAGACAGATGACTGACAATGTCCACATGCACAAAAAAAGACCCACTTCACCACCATGCATCCTCAGTTCATCATGATGGCATTCACCACATCAAATTGCTTCCGGAAGATAGTGGGTCTTTCTCTATGAGGTACAAGTCAGGTATTGTGGTAAGCGTCACTTTGATACTTGAGGAATTTGAGGATGTTTCATTTAAAGTTTCTTTTGACTATAGAATGTCTCTTTGGAAATTATGCTCTTTGCCCTGTTTCACCTTGGTGGTTGACATTGTGCCCTACTAAGTGGTCACCTTTGGGGATGGTTTTTCTACCGCGAGGTCCCCTTGATGGTCATCGCGCCATTCCCAATCATACTTATCATTTTTCACACTTCATCCTTTTCACCTCCTTATCTTTTGGGATTTTTGGGTGTATTGACCCAAGAAGGGATTGTACCTCATTTTATGGGAAGAAGGGGATGAAGGCCTAGAGGGAATGTATATGGAAAAAGATAAAATCCAAAGCTAAAACCTTCCATATGCTCACCCAAGGAGGTATTAAGAACGATGCAACGTTTTTGCTAAAAAATTAAAGACCTGGAAGAAACAAATTCATATTATATAGACGCCCCACTTGTTGAGGGATCTACACAAGTGCATTATGACATTTTCTTTGCCCCTATGGCACTTTGTGTACCTCTCCCTTCAAGTGACATTGTGGTACTGCCTCCCAAGTCTTATATTACCCTTTTGGAGTACCCAATTGTTCTAGACTTTAATTAATTAATGGAGGATAAATGGGCTTGGAAAAGGATTTATTGAAAATGAAGGTAAAACACACCCTCTACAAAGGCACCCATAAATGAGATAATACAAACCCTTGTATGTCATGAACCGCATGCCCAAAAGTCTTACCCCCATCCACTTCATATTATCCACATGACTTAGAGAGGGGTCCACCTAGGAAACACTCCTTGACTTAAGGAATGACTCACCCAATAGGTCACCTTGACAACCCTCCCATACCTAAACTTGGAAAATTGCATAGGGTCTTTGAGCACTTGTTTAATTTGATGAAGTAGTTTTAATGCACATGTTTAGGTGGATCTTGTATTAAATGTGATTTTATAACTTGCCATGATACATTTTACTTGAGACCCTTGGAGGGTGCACTCATCTGTCTTTGCAGGACCTTGTTTGATGGGTGTTTTTAAGACAAAAGCCCATCTTGGGCCTTCATTGGGGCATGAAGCCCACATGTTGGATATAATGGCCTAGACTTTGGGGGAAAGATAAAGGTTGGATGTTTCCTTTGAAGGCAAGAGAGAATACCTTGAAGCTGACACCTAGCCCTATATAGCCCAACGAATTTCCTTCAGTTTCCTTACAACATACTTTTGGGGCTTGATGTCTTGACTACGACTAGGGTTTGGTGGTGATGATGATGATTTGATGGACACTTGGGAGTTTGTGATGAGGAGGATCCCTTGCACCATGGAGAATATCATAGCATTTGAAGGGAAGGCCTTAGGAGGCCCAATGAATTCCTCTTATTTCTCAACTACTTTCTAAATGTGCCAAGATGTCACCCTAGAATGGGTTGACATCACCCTAAAGGTTTCTTTTTGTGCAAAATTTTAAAGTTAAAATCAATTACTTTGTAAAGGGGAAAAATAAAGGGGGATGGCCCCCTTGTTTTTTGGTTTACCCTATTGTTAAGTGGACAAACAATTTTTAGAGGTCTTGTATAAATAAAGACCAAAATCATTTCATTTTAACATAACTCTCTCATGTGAGAAGATCTACTTGGCTGAAACTTTCGCCCCTCTTGGGAAAAATTTATCTCTCTCTGTCTCTCTTATGGTATGGTTTATACTTGGCTTGTGGAGATAAGTGGTGCACTATCTCTTAGAGGCTATTCTCTTGCTATGGTGATGCAATTTTTTTGGTAAATGAGGGTTTATCTTGCATGCTTCTTGGAATTGGTAAGAAAAATCTGCATATTGTTATTTCTTCTTGTTTGTTTCATGGTTGTTCTTGGCTAGATCCTTGGAGGAATATAAGGGCATATACCCTCCACCAAGTTTTATCATTATTGTTTATTGAATAATCCATTGTGAAGGTTTCTAGGAGGAATAAAATGGATTACACCCTCCTAGATTTACCTTTTTAGGGTTACTTGCTCTAGGGAGTAAAAGGGCTTACACCCCTAGAGAAGTAGTAGACCTAACCTAATACAAGAAGTCTCCATAACCCATTTGGCAAGACACTAATCTAATTTTGCATTGGAGAAATAAATTACTTGCATTGGGACACATGATTTTGAGAGATATTGAAATTGTTCAAGTTGGAATATTTTCTTGGTGTCTTAAGCTTGCTAAAGCCACTAAGGCATCTTGATTGGCCTAGTAGTTGTCTGGTTATAATAAATTAAAATCTACATCCATTAGGGATGCAAAAAAATACATTCAATCTCTTACTATAACTTGCTTTTTCAACCGCTAAAATTACTTGTAAACTTGTACTCTTATTCTACTACTTATTGTCTATCTTTTTGTTGGTTTACTTGTCAATTTTCATGGTTAGAATTTGTTGCTGTATCAAATATTTTGTACAACCATTTGGCTGGTCTGAAAAATCTCTGAAAACATCCTTTTTGCAGCCCTACTTGTTGGGTATGTGTTATATTCTTTGCACGAGTAGTAGTGTCTACGTTACACCAGGCGTGCAGGGGGGTTTGAGGGGGGGAGGGGGGCGCTAGGATCCCCCTTGGGGGGTGCAGTGGCAACGCCCCCGAGAAAAAAAATTCTGCCTCAGGAAACGTGTCACATATTTAGGTGGTTTTTCGACACATGGTTTCTTTGCCGATGGTTTTCTATTTTCAGTTAAGGAATTAGGGTTGTTGACTAATCCAGTTCATTGGGATAGGGTTGTGGATGCTACTAGCTCCTATATGTATATTGTATTGTAAACAATGTAATACTATGAATGAATATAGAATATGTTGGTTTTCCCGGTTTTGGTTTCTAGGGGAAAAATCTCTGTGTAATGTTTGTATTTGCCATTGTATCTTTTCTGTTCTTTTACTGAAAATTTGTTTGCAGTAAATATTGTACAAGGTTAAAATCTACATTTGGTATTAGAGCTTTGTTAGCTTCAGGGGGACGCCTTTGTGGTCAAGGGTTTGGCTTGGGACTGTGATAATCCTTGTTACAGTGGGAGATCTATTATATTGATTTTTCAGGTGAAAATAAATGGAAAACAATTCAAAGATGGAGATCAAGAAGTTTAATGGGAAAAGTTTTGAGCTGTGGAAGCTCAATATGGAAGATCTATTGGTGGACAAAGATCAGTGTATCGCGGTAGATCCAGGTACTGCACCTACAAGAAATTCAACAAATTATTGGAAAAAGTTGGATTGGAAGGAAAAGAGCACAATCCGACCGTGTCTCTTAGATTCAATATTACTGAATGTGTCAGAGGAAGCTACAACCAAGGATTTATGGCATAAGTTGGGGAAGTTGTATCAGTCTAAGTCCCTAGTAAATAAAATATTCCTAAGAAAGAAGTTGTATAACCTGAGGACGAGAGATGGAGACTCAATGGCAGAGCATTTGAACGCCTTCAATACTGTGGTAAGTCTGTTAGTATATGTTGAGATTAATATTTCAGATGAAGATAAATGTATCAGTTTACTGTGTTCTTTACCAAACTCGTGGGATAGTCTGGTTGTGGCCATAGGTAGTAATACAACTTCCTTGAAGTTTGATGAAGTGGTCTCATCCTTGTTGTCGAAAGAGATGAGACGAAAGAATATGGAAGGACATAACACAGACACATTATTTGCAAGAGGACGTTCCGAGGAAAGAAATAGATCTAAGTTCTCAAGTGGGAGATCTAAGTCTAAGGGTAGATCTAAATCTCCCGAAAAGTTTGTAAAGGTATGTTGGAGATGTGGAAAATAAGGGCACTACAAGAAGCAATGTATATCCAAAGTTGAGAAAAATAAGGGATCTACAGAATCTCCTTCTACAGAAGAAAATACCTCCAAGGAAAAAGGAGGAGATGTGTACTTGGATTCTTCAAGCACACATGCAGATCCCAAGGCATGGTTGGTTGAATTTGGTGCATCATTTCAAATGACTCCCCACAGGGAGTGGTTATGCGAATATGGAAGGTATGATGGAGGTAATGTTTTCTTAGGTGATGATTCGACAACCAGAATCATAGGACAAGGAAAATTCAAGTTGAGGATTATAGATGGAAGGATTATAACACTGCCTAGTGTTTTGCACATCCTAGGTTTGGCAAGAAATTTGATTTCTGTAAGAAAAATGGACGATACAGGGGTAAAAACAATATTTGAAAAGGAACCCTACATGATGGTTTGAGGAGAAATGGTGTTGCTGAAGGGAGTTTGGTTTGGAACTCTGTATAAGATGCAAGGAAGAACTATTAGTGATGGGTGTAATAGTTCCATTGTTCTTGATATTAGAGTTGAAGAATAAAGAACTCCTATTGTCTCTGGAGAAAAGGTTATGTTGTGGCATCAAAGACTGGGGCATATCAGAGAGAAGGGTCTTCAACTACTACATGGTAAAGGTATGGTTGAAGGTATGTATAACTTCTCTCTGGATTTTGATTTCTGTGAACATTGCATATATGGGAAGAAAAATCAGGTAAGATTCCCCTCTGGTGCAACGAGGGCGGAAGGAATTTTATAGCTAGTTCACAATGATGTGTTTGGACTTGTGTCGGTCCCATCATTGGGAAAATATGTGTACTATGTCTCATTTATAGATGAATTCTCCAGGAATACTTGGATATATTTCCTCAGGAAGAAATTTGAAGTCTTTGATAGGTTTAAAGAGTTTAAGGCTCTTGTTGAGAATCAAATAGAGAAAAGAATTAAGGTGTCGAGGACAGATAATGGCGAAGAGTTATGCGGGAATGAGTTTGAAGAATTCTGTAAGTGTGGTATATCAAGGCAGAAGACTAATCCATATACACCTCAACAAAATGGAGTTGTAGAAAGGATGAAAAAGACACAGATGGAAAAAGAAAGGTGCCTGCTCAGTGGTGCCGTGTTAAGGCAATAATTTTGGGCAGAGGTAGTGGGTACTACATGTTACCTGGTCAACAAATCAACCTCATCAATGTTGGATGACAAGACTCCACAAGAGGTATGGACTGGTAAGGAAACTTCTCTCACACATTTCAAGGTATTTGGCTGTGATGCATATGTTCATGTTCCAAAGGAAAATATGAGTAAGCTAGATAAGAAGGATGAAAAGTGTATCTTTATTGGATATAAATATCGTCTCAAAGGTTATAATATTTGGAACCTAGAAACTAAGAAGGTAGTGTATAGCCGAGATGTGGTATTTAGAGAAATGAAGGATGTTGTTAAATAGAAAGTCCTACCAAGTAATGAAGAACCATAGAAAATAGAGTTTGATTTAAAGGATGATGAATCAGACTCTATAGAAGAACAGGAATCAGAAGAAGAAGATCCTCATACTCCAGTATTGAGGATATCGGTTTGAGAAAGAAGGCTACCGAAAAGGTATACTCCATCTGATTTCCGTTCAAATTTTTCTTTGTCTATTACTGATGATGATCCTAGAACTGTCAGGGAGGCAGTGGATTCAGAGGATGGAAATCTCTGGAAAAGGGCCATGGACGAACAAATGGAAGCTTTGGATAAGAATGAGGCTTGGGATCTAGTGGAGTTACCGACTGGAAGAAATCCTATTGGAAGAAAATGGGTATTTAAAAAGAAGCTTAATCCAGAAGGAAAAGTGGAGAAATAAAAAGCTCAGTTAGTAGCAAAGGGTTATTCCCAGGTTGAGGGAATTGATTTTGGTGAGATTTTTTCTCCTGTTGCCAAGTTAACCTCTATAAGATTTCTGTTATCTGTTGCTGCTGCATTTGATTTTGAAGTAGAACAGATGGATGTGAAGACAACATTCCTACATGGGGATCTAGAAGAAGAAATCTATATGAAGCAACCAGAAGGTTATGCTGTGAAGGGAAAGAAGGAGCTGGTATGCAAGATGAAAAATTCCCTGTATGGTTTAAAACAATCACCAAGGATGTGGTATCAAAAATTTGATACTTATATGTTGGGACTTGGCTTCAAAAGAAGCAAAGAGGTTCACTGTGTGTATTTTAAATTAATTGGTGATCATTTAATTTATTTGGTCTTGTATGTGGATGAGATGTTGCTGATAGGAAACAACAAGGATATTATCCAGAATGTGAAAAATCAGTTGTCCTCTAAATTTGACATGAAGGATCTTGGTGCTTCAAATTTCATTTTGGGCATGGAAATTAAAAGAGATCGGAAAAAGAGGAAACTCTGGTTAAATCAGATAAAATATGTTGAGACAATATTGCAGAGGTTTAATATGCAGGAATGTAAACCGATCAAGGTTCCTATTCATTTTAGGGTAAAGTTATCTGTGGATCAGTGTCCCAAGACATAAGAAGAGGAGGAGGACATGTCTCGTGTTCCATATGTGAGTGAAGTTGGCAATTTGATGTATGCAATGGTCTGTAGACCGGACATTGCACATGCGGTGAGAGTTTTGAGCAGGTATAGGTCAAAACCAGAGAAGGAGCATTGGAGAATAGTAAAAAGGGTTTTCAGGTATTTGCGTGGAACTGCTAGCTATGGATTGTGCTATGAAGGAATACCAGGATTGGAAAGAGTGGTGGATATAAATGGATTTTTGGATGTAGACTGGGCTGGAGATATGGATCATAAGAGATCTACAAGTGGGTATGTGTTTAACCTGTTTGAAGGAGAAATAAGTTGGATGAGCAAAAGACAGGCTGTAGTGGCACTTTCAACTACAAAAGCTGAATACATGGAAACCACTCATGCAAGTAAGGAAGCAACATGGTTACAAAGATTGTGTTCAGGTATTGGGTTGGTATAACAAGCTGTAAGGATAGATTGCGACAGTTAGAGTGCAATTTTTTTGGCGAAGACCCTGACTTATCATTCAAAGAAAAAGCATATTGATATTCAATATCACTTTGTGAGAGACATGATTGAAGAAAAGAAAGTATTGTTGATGAAGGTGGACACTTTGAAGAATGTTGTAGATTCATTAACAAAATCTGTGAGCACTGAGAAGTTCTCTTGGTGTAGAGGATCCATGGGCATTGCTGCCCTGGATTATTGACTATGTAACCCTGTAACCCCCTGTATGCAAAGAAAACAAAAAGTGGGAGTGTTATATTATTTGAACGAGTAACAGTGTTTGCGTTGCACCGAGCGTGCAGGTTTGGGGGCAACGCCCCCGAGAACATATTTTCTGCCTCGTGAAACGTGTCACATATTTAGGTAGTTTTTCGGCACATGGTTTCTTTGTCGATGGTTTTCTATTTCTAGTTAAAGAATTAGGGTTGTTGACTAATCCAGGTCATTGGGTTAGGTTTTTGGATGCCTCTGGCTCCTATATGTATATTGTATTGTAAACAATGTAATACTATGAATGAATATAGAATATGCTGGTTTTCTCGGTTTGGGTTTCCAGGAGGAAAAATCTCTATGTAATGTTTGTAGTTTCCATTGTATCTTTTGTATTCTTTTACTGAAAATTTGTTTGCAGTAAATATTGTACAAGGTTAAAATCTACATTTACTCACCATCAAAGTTTGTGCCAAAGTATTGAGAATTTATCTACTTGTTTAATGCTTCATTACTCAATAAATATTTGATCCTTTTGATGGTTACTTCTGTGGTAAATAATTGATTTCATTGCTGATATACACATTTGTTTACTGCTGTAATTTAGGACATCAAGCTTCACTTGCTTGTCCCATTGATCTCAAGGCTTGTATCACTATTATTTGTCTTGTTTTGGGCAGGGCTAATACTTTGGTGCAGGTAATCAAGTCTTCAAAAACCATTTTCTTTCAACAAGACTCTTTTCCAAGCCGTTTATCTTCCTCCATCATTGAACTAAGGTGTTCCCTTCATAAATATCCCCATCCTTCATATCAATCCCCCTAGGGTCACTGAGATTCCCCCCCTTGAGGTGATCACATCATCTCTAAAGTGAGGGGAGTACCTATATAAGGTGATAGTGGGTAGGTATTCCCATAGTTGTCTCACCTTTGTAGATTGGGTCCGTCTTGTTGACCAAAATGTGGTCATCTATTTTTCCCGCTCTTGGATTCATAAAAAAATATGATATCAAAAGAAGAAAATTTTTGAAATATTATATGTTCATTTTGTAGCCCTCAGTATCAGCTTTGCCACACATTTTTTGGATAAAAAATCTGAGTTTGTATGTTCAAAATATCTAGGTTCACGTTCAAACACCCAATGAATGCTTCTTTGCTTGATGGAACCACGTACCATAAAGGAGCGGCCATAGACCGAAGATTCTGGCCCAATTCGTTCAACAGATCGTTTGGGGTAGTTGAAATACCTGGATTCGAAATTGTTTGATTGAGTAAAGGTAATTCTACAGGATTCATCATTGGATTTATGTCATTTTGTACTTCCCTCCTCCCTCTCTCCTCCCCGAATACTCGAAAACTGAGAAACATTCCAATGTTCCTTTTCACCATTGAACCAATGATAAAAATAAGCACAAGAATTGAAGCTCTTATAAAAACAGATATACCCTGTATACTAGACCAAAAGATAAGAAGTATTTTGGTCCAGAAAGGATTACTCTCTTCATTCTCATTTTATAATAGAATGAAAAGTAAGGAAAAGAAAAGATACGATCAATACATGAACTATTCATTTTCATATTCCATTTGAAAATGGCAGGTAGCGGGGATCGAACCCGCATCTTCTCATTGGCAAAGATAAATTTTACCATTCAACCATACCTTCATTTTATTCGTTATGAATATATA